>JAQFXN010000636.1:0-19933 GCA_034693365.1 Liacarus xylariae | reverse complement strand
TAATAAACTTTTGTATTATTAAATACAGTTAAAATTCTATCTGTGCCATACAGAGAACACATCGCATAAAGCAATTTTATTGGTTTTTTGATTAAGAGCTTATTCACTTCGATTATTATGAATTCTAAAAATCGATTCTCTCAATTGTCTAATATATATTGGACAATGTTGAAATCTTGAATCTTGTTCAAATCATTTAAATTATCCCATATCTTGAAGATATATTTGTCCATGTACAATTTAAACCATGGTGTTAATTTATTGCCATTGGATTTTTGAAAATCTTTTAAATAATTGAAATTAACAATAATAGTTGCAGTCTAATTTTTATATATAGACCCTTTACAATTCATTTCTGCACACATATTATATAACCTATTAGTGTATTTGCTTGATGTTTTTATATTTGATTAATCTGTGAACGACAACTGAATAATAGATAGAATGTAAAAGTCATTCATATATACTCTTTATAACAAATTTTTTTATTCAAATTATTTGATAAATTGATTCAGCTTTCGGTCATTGATAGTCAAATATAATATCATTAAACTACTGTACAAAAAATAGTCTAGTAGCTGTGCAGAAATAAATTGTAACGAGTTTATGTGATATTGTTTTTTAATATGAGAATTGAAATCATTACTGAGAAATATCTTAATTAATATGACTGGAATAAGATCAGTGGCTCAGTTGTTAGACCACTGCATACTATTCTAAATGAAAAGCAGTTCTGACAACAGTTAATACAGAATAAGAAGACCACTTAGTAATGTCTATCTTCGGAAAAAATTTCGGTCTTTTCTGAGGTACGGACAAAAATTAAATTAAGGCTATGTCATGCGGATTAGCGGTGGAATTGCACTCCATTATTGACTGATCAATAAGACATAGACTAAAAAGATATTTTAAAATATAAAATTGTGAATAGAATTCATTTAACAAGCTTAATCTTATTATAAGTACTAAAAATAAAATTCAATGTAACTATGCCAGATTGATTCTCATTGGAAGAAACAATTAACCTAATCTCAATTTATAGAAATTAATACTAATTACCTAAATATGATAACAACTCATCTCTTGACACATATTTATGGAATTTCACTTCATTTGGATTCGGGTCTAATTGGATGTCCTTTTGAATCACTAGAATATACCCGAACTCATATTCGCCCCAAATATCATCGTAAGCAGCTTTATATATAAATTTTGTCGTTAGTGTCAAATCATCAATAGATATATATTTTGAGTCAATGCCAAGTTCTTCCTGTAGTCTTCTTAGAGCAGCCCTTTTCACTCCGATTGCATTCCGTTCTTCGCCCTCCACTTCATTGTTCAATGGATGACAACAACATGTGTTTGTGAAATAAGACGGAAAAGTAATTTTTGCATCAGATCTTTGAGTCAATAAAAATTCACCTGATGAATTAAAGAGTAAAACACTAATGCCCCGGTGCATTACACCATTGTTTATATTCGACAATAAATGGCATTCTTTCTTCGATTTAGCACCCATGACCTTGTCATCTTCATCCACAACAATATATTCTTCCTCTAATAAATTTACTTGTTTTGGATCCAAAGATGAAATAGTTTTATCTGTACTTTCAAATGACATTCTATTAATCTTGTTAAATTTATTATTATCTCAATGTAAATATATATTTAAAATACTTGAGTAACCCTTCAATTCAATACCAAATTTCTTATAACTAAATATTTTGATAAATATCATGTTAAAATTCTATTTTCTGTTGTAAATATGGTCCATTTATTCAAATATGGATTTTTTTTATTTTCCAGCTTGGGATTATTTTCAGAAATTAATTTCTTTTTGATTTGTCCAACTTTTATTTAAAAATATTTTATATGAGTATTTGACATTAAATTGAAAAATTCATTAAAGTCTACACTTAATGGTAACTCTCAATTAGACTATTCTATTACACATCATGTTAAATTACGATTGTATTTACATAAATTATAAGTGTTTATAAATTACAAATTAATTATAATTAGATTTATAGAAGCTCAATTTATAATCAGAATAATATTGTTAAAAAATTTATGCACTTCTTGTTAAAACATTAAAATAAACCATGTGAATAATTTTTAATTGAAAATAAAAGCGATGAATTGTTTCAGAGGAATCAAAAACAACACATAATAATTTTTCTGTGTTTGCAATTAAAAGCTTTTTAAAAGATATTATTTTCTCTTTGTATTTCAAACTTTAATAAATAGAGTTAGGTTTATATTTTTGCAAAATATTCTCAATATTGATAAATAGTTGAATGTAAAAAGCTTAAAATTCTCACAAAATATAAATTGCTTTTTACTTGTACGCTTTCACCTTTCAACTATTTATCAATATTGAGATTAATTTTTAAAAATATAAATTTAAATTTATTTATTAAAGTTTGAATGAATAGATTAAATAATATCTGTAAAGAGCCTTTAATTGCAAACACAAATTAATTTTTATTTGCTGTTTTTGATGCCTGTAAGACAATTGAACAAATTTGACCTCATGCTCCACCTCATACTCATTTGAAGAACCATACCTTTTCCACACATACAATTACTTGCTTTGCTACTCATCACACTATTAAATTCTATCAATGAATATACTTGTGGCTCAGGTCGTTGTAGATCGCCTGCGACGGAGAGTAACGCCCGCGAGATATCCGAGTTAACGGCCCATAACATCAGACCGTAGGCAGTGCTGGCCGACTAGGGGGCGCCGTTAGGAAGAGATAGGCACTTCCAGTGTATACGCCCCTAATATTCGTAAATTTGTAAGACAGGTCGTCGTATGCATGAATGCTATTTTATATTGTACTTCTTGAGCTCGTACTGGGAGTCAGAGAAAGTTGTGGTGCCGACTGCTAACCTAACCCTCATATTAATGATATATAAGAAGGGGATTGCATCAGTACAAAAAGAGAGGGAATTCTGGAAACCACTTACATTTGGAGAGCTAAAAACACCGGTCGTTTAGCTAGAGTAGTAGAGGTATTGCACACATAGCACATGACCAATTCAGTGGAAGTTACCGATTAACCAAAATTTTCTTTTATCATGCACACTCCCACCAAATACATAAAGTTACTGGTGGTTTAGGGAGAGTTTCAGTCACCCGGCTTAGCACAGTTATTTAAAATGGACACAAATAACATACAAATATGGACGGCTAATCATGGGGAATCATCGGACTGGCGATCTGAGGATGTCCTTATTATCCAGAGGACCGGAAGACACGATTTTGCACGTTCCGTTGAACGATCCTTGAAGACAGTATGTCTCGAAGCCAAAAAGCAGTAAATTAGACTTTCAGGAAACGATTACCGCAATGGGAATTATATTTGGCAAATCGAATATCTCTTCTGTTAGGGGAAAATAAGCGGAACTTGTGGAAGAGGCAAAGAGATACCGGCTGAAAATAGTCGGTCTCTCCTGTAAAATGCATTGGCTCTGGGAAAGCTGAGATAAACGGATGGAAGCTCTTCTTATCAGGGTGTGGGAGCTCAACATATCATGGAATCTTGGGAGTGTCAGACTTCCAAGATCTTGGGACTCACATCAACCCGGATGTGCTGAGAGAGTATTGGAGTGGACTCTATTAGACATAAGAATTGGAATTTTGAAACCTAAGTTTGACGAATTTGGGTTGAATTATGTGCATGTTTATGCGCCAAATTAAGAGAGGGACTATGTATCATTCCTTGAGAAACTGGAAACAGCTTTAGAGCGAATTACAAATTCCGACTCATGCCCTAAAGGTAATTTCAATGCTCATATTAGGTCCGATGCTGAAACTTGGAAGTGTGTGATTGAGAGAAGTGGTGACAGCTGCTTCATTTTACACAGAGAACTGTTGCTGCACTTCTATTCGTCTTATAGGTTGATTCGTTCTTATAATGAATACAAAGGCGCAAAGAAGTCCACGAGATTGCCAAAGAGAAAATGAATGATTAATCGAATAAAGTGAAGCCATATTTGAATGCGAGGAGGGCCGCAGAAGAAACAGTGGAAAGGTAAAAATGTGTATTTGAGTTCCATTAGAGAAGAGATGGAGGTAAACTATTGGTCTGAAAACAATATATTCTGGGAAACGGTAAGGAGGCTCCGGAATACGAAGAAGTCTGCCATCTGAACTGTGAACGTTAAAGATGGCAAACACATTAGTGAAGAGCTAAAAATTTTGGCACGGTAGAGAAATTATTATGAAGATTTCCTGAACCCAATTGCTTGATCTGATGACATATGAAATATTGAACTAAATTTCAGGTGAAACCAAGAAATAACTGCAGCTGAAGTAATAGATGTGATCAAGTTGCGATTAAGTAAAAAATATTCCTATATCATTAATTATTTAAGTTTAAATAATCGATAATAATGTTTGATTAGTGACATTTTTAAAATAAACAGTTTTCATTATTAAATATCTACAATAAAATTAACAATTGCAAAATCTAATTGATATCATTAAAGGTATGCGACCGTGAAATGTTTTATATTTGATTATAGGTACCTTGATGAAATAATCTTTTACTAATATAACTTTCTTAATTTTATTAAATTTTATTTCATCCATTAAATTGTAGTCATAGCAATAATTCTGTATTTTTCTAATATTCTCCTTTTATAAAGTGGATTAAAATTATGTAGAAATCTTGAGCAGATCTCAGGAATTGAAAAGATCTGTTCGTCTATTTTCATATGTTAATAATCACTTTTAAAAATTAGATACCAAGATTAAATAGAAAGAAATATTGTTAACAATCCTTTAATCATTTTGAAAATATTATAATATTCATTAAAAAAAATTCTTTCACGAAATTAATCAATGGAGAATTAATTTATGACACACTTTTAATTAATTAAATCGTAGGCCGCCTTAAGATCTAAATATTATAACAATACACTTGATTTATTTGTATATTATTTTAATTTAGTAAAGTATTATTTCAATTAAAATAATTTTTATTTCATTATAAATTGTAAAAATGTCATTTCATATTACAAGTAATGTAAGTAATATTAAATGTGATTATTTATCACTGATTTATTTTGAAATTTTTTATTTCACATTTAACAAACTCAAACTAAACTAATAAATATCTTTATCAAGTGAAATATTTAACCAAACATTTAATAAATTTTATCTATTATGATATATTTTTTTTAAAGTTTAAACTGAAATAAAAATTATTTTAATAGAAGTTTAATACTTTATATAAAACAAAATAATATACAATCGTCCAGAATTAAATTTATCCACCATCTACGGTATTTTCTCCGTTGTACTTATATTGTTAATCAATAATATTTAATATCTTAATAATTTTTCAAATAGAGTATTTAAGGTTTAGCCATTTGGTTAGTTTTCTTTAAGTTTATGATTCATAAATATTGAATAATTTGTATATTTCATCAATTAATTAATAATGTTTTATTTCTCAAGATATTTTTAATACATTTTTTAATATTTGGTAATTCCACCGTGATTAGCATTTACACTATTATATCGTTGTTTTATCGATAAAACTAAATTATGAATTAATTGAATATCTTTATCCCACTTTTGGCACGAACAATAATTTTGGTTTAAGTGTATAAATAGATTTGCATTTATGTTTCAGAACCATAAAAAGGCTTTCTATAGGATTCAGGTCAAGCGAATGAGCTGGGCATTCAATACCTCTCCTAAAACCCAGTTTGGCCCCTAAATAATCCTGAGTTTGGTAACTTGCATGAATAGGTGAATTGTAATGTAGGATATAAAAGTCTGATATAGAGTATATTTCCAACATCCAGGGAAATAATTTACTTATTATTTAATATTTATTGGTTTTGATTTTGTACATATTTTATAGTCAATACTAATAGATTTAATAAGTTTTATCTAAGAGTATGATATATACAAAGTATTCAATATTAATGAATCATAAACTTAAAAGCACTAATCAAATGACTAAACCATAAATGCTCTATTTTAAAAATTATTAAGACATAAAACATTATTGTTTAACAATATATGGACAACTGAGAAAAGGTCGGATATGGTGGATAAATTAAATTCTGGATTACTGTACACTAAAAACAAGTGTATTTTAATAAAGTATACATTATGTATATCTTAAATCTGCCTAAGATTTAATTAGTTCCAAGTGTGCATATGATTTTCAAAAGTTAATTTCAAATTGGGTAATATGAAAAATTAGTTAATATGATTCCATAAAATACTCATGCAGAAAAAATTATAAATATTGATATGATTTTAACTGTAAAAATAGTAATATGATGCGGGTATATAAAACATAAGAAAATCTAATTTGGTTAATATGACCAGTGATTTTCCTTATGCTTGTATTTAACAAGTGACCTTCACAGGGTACAATATTTTGTGTTATAATCGAACGATTGTTTTCCTTCTTATTTTAATGACGGATTTTAGTGTTGAAAATATCGCCTGTTTTGGAAAATAATTGCATTCAATCTTATATTAATAGCAAGTTTCTTTCAATTATTTTAATTAAATAATGTCTTTAATTAATTACATTAACCAATTAATTCATAAGAAAGCAATATTTCATTTCTAATAATAAAAACGAAAATTATCTGTTAATAAAAATTATTTTTCAATTTCTTTCATTTTTACAATCTATGGATTTGATAACTTATATATCTATTGCTTTAGACATTATAATATCGTGTTCCACAAAATCGTTCGCACATGTGCAATAATTCTATTGCAAGACAACTGTAAAGGAAAGGCCTGGATATGACACTTAAAACTTTATTGCCTGTCTATATTTTAACAGATTTCTGTATTTACTATGGTATTTAAACAGTGGATATTCTTGTATAGATAATTTGTGCAAATGTAAAATAAACATTATTTTTCTAATAATTATTTTCATAATCAAAGTTTATCCATTGTGTATCCATACAATGATGTTGACCTAAATTAGGAGAAAAATTGATTACAAATTTCGCTTATTTTGTTCTTTATGGTACATTCATAATTGGTAAAGTAAAAATTTGTGCCAATGGCATTGTTACGAGGCTAACAGGGGAATATACTTTGGAATATTTAGTTTATAATCTTTGATTTCAAGCTATTCATTAGTCCAATCCACACAATATATATATTTTTGTAAAGCTTACATAAAGTCCCGTCGAGTGTTATACTTTTTATTCTTCTCTGGTAAATTATCACCGCTCACCTGATCCTGACGGTAACGGCCAGAACAGTGTCATATATGACTGGACTTATCTTTGTTTATGCTTTATAAATTTATATATATGTTTGTTTTAGTTTGACCCGAGTATTAGCTTGAATAAGCCGACATAGATACAATGTTCAAAATTTTGCACCACCAGAAACCCTTGAAATTTGGCATTAGCACCAAAACCAATTTTGACACACATATATTGATCATGAAGAATATTTCTAGTGGGAAAAACAATGCCAATGACTTTAATCCATTCATTGTTAAATTCCTTATTCAAAACCACTCAATGGTATTCATTTCCTAAGAAAATTTAGGTAAAAAACAAGGGTCAAGGAAATAGTGTAAAAATAAGTTTCGATTACTCATTAGTTAGTTTGTTCTACACTTTATATAATTTTTTATTTTATAAATAATTCAACACATATTGAACATTCAACAATTGTATAAAAATGCCATTTTCTTGAAAATAGATCTAGAAGTGTCAAATTTCAGAAAGTGTGCTTCTATTGTCAATTATTGCTATTTTTAAATCAACAATGATATTAAAATAACCCACACTAACGCGGGATTTGAGATTACATCCAAAAAATAAATAATATCTTGTTATAAATGAATAATTTTGATACAAAATACCGGTTTAATAATATTCAGCATTAAATCTATTGATTTGAGAATTATAAAAATGAATTTCTAAAATTCCTATATTCACCAAATTATAGTTTCTCAGTTAATCAACTCGACATAAACTGTTTACAATTTATTTCTGCATGCATAGTATGCAAAAAACAAACATTTATTCAATTCTAATAGACAAATTTCAGTTCAGAATAATATCTATAGAATCTTTGAATTAATTATTTTAAATAAATTGCAAACATATATACAAATGAATCAAATAATACCCCAATGTCAATATGGCTACAGAATTAAGACAGGAATTAATCATTTGCACACAAATCTACAGAAAATAATTCATAAAGCTTTGAATGACTCCTCTGTTATTGGAATTGATGTTATTTTTCTTGATTTGTGTGACGCTTCTGATTCTGTAAGTCATGAGAGATTGTTAAAAATGTTAACTATGTATAACATTTGTGGATAATTTTATGACATATTATGTGAGACTTTCAGAAATAGACAGCAAATTTTAAAATATAACGATTTATCTGAAATTTAAATGTAATTTTAGGAGTTTTATAGTGAGATGTATCATCCCTTACTGTTTTAATTTATATATTTCTGATATTAATTGTGATATAATAGTCAATTAATACAATTTGCAGATGACATGATTATTGTCAAACCTATATATTGTATAATCGATTTTCTAATATTACAAAATGACTTAAACAATGTTTTTAACTATTGTATGAATAACTCGTTGAGAATTAATTCAGATAAATGTCTATATTTAAGAGTATCCTTGAAAACTAATTATGAAACAAATGAATATTTTTTAAATAATGTTTCTATAAATGAAATTAAACCTCATAAATATGCTGGTATTGTATATGACTTTACAATTACATTCAATACACACACAGATATGTTAATTGAAAAATCACAAAAAGAGTTTAATACACTGAGATATGTTTGTAAAAGAGTGAACGGAAAAGTTTTTGTGAGGCTATGTCAGACATATTCTTCCGAATCTAGAATACTTCTGAGTGTTGTATACACTAATAAACAAGTAATAAGATTAGAGAAAATCCAGAAAATTGTTATAAATTTAAAAAAACTCAAATGAATTAAGAACAGAGATTAATATACTTGAATATTAATAATTTAGAAAGCGAACAAAGCTTGATTTTAATATAAATGCTATATTTAAATTTACAGTTGATACAAAATTAAACTTAATATCTAGTAGATAAATGACTTAATGTTACCATAGTTCAGGTGAGGATAAAAATTTGCAGTTTTTCAATTGTAAACTATAATTGGGATCAAAATATGTAGACTGACAAATTTCTAGGGTGCCCGCATGAACCTAGTTGATAAATTCTGAGGGTTAATGACTATACCATTATGTAAATTAACTGGATTTATAGTTTTCAAGAATCAATTCATGCTAATGACATGAAAAATCCAAAGGTATATAACAACGGTTTGATAATTACCGTCGGTAACACCACCGTGCTGGCCACTTACCACAGAGGAATAATTTCAGCAGAAATTTACTCGCTATTAAATAAGATTTTCAACGATATAAATATTGTGGGGCTAATTGATTCTCGAAGACTCTAAGTCCAGTTATTTTATATAATGATTCAATAATAAACCATCAAAATATGTCACCAATGTTCACGAGGGCACCCTACGATTTTGTAATTCTAAATATTTTGATCCCAATAATAGCTTAGAATTGAAAAAATGGCAAATTTTAATCAACACCTGAACTATGGCAATAGGAAGAAATAGCCTAGTATGCATGCAGAAATAAATTCTAACGAGTTAAAATATTTAAATTCATATTTACCATTAGTTTTGTTGTCATTAATTACGATTTCATCTAAATTATACATAAACTATTTACAACTTATTTCTGTTCACATAGTATACAACCTCATAGTGTATTGGCTAATGATTTCATATTTTTATAATATGTGAACGACTACTAAATAATACTCTGAACTAATATTTGAGTCATTTATAGAATCTCTTTATGATGTTTTAAATTATTTGATCTAGTAATTCAGCTGTCGGTCATTGATTGTCAAATGCAATAACATTAAGCTAATGCACTAAAAGATTGTTGTAAAGAGTTTACTTAATTTATCCTGTAAAAATATTGCATAATATATCAGAAAATAATAATTTAAAAATAATTTCGTTACTCACAAAAGACATTAAAGAAATTATTTTCTATAAAATATTCATTCAAATAAATCAGATTTATGTAAACTTATGAGTAAAAATATTAAGAATGGTATAAAATTGTTTTAAAACAGATAGCAAATATACTAATGTATAAGGATTTTCCATCGATCAAACAAGAATGGATATTTAATATAATTAATTCCGCTTTTCCTGAAATATCTTAAAAGAAATTATATTTGCTTAAGGCATGATATTTCATAGATTCCCATCCAATAGCATCACCATAGAAATCTATCTTAGAAAAATAGAAAGTGTTACAAAATGTCGTCGTCACTGTATTTTTCACTACCTTTAAATAAGTTGTTGTAATGGTTAACCATAGGTTCCCATTCAATAAGAATATCATAGGTTCGGATCCCAAATGGTTATGGTACCTTTCCATCACAACTGAAGTAGTTGTGATGTGTGTGTGGCTGCGGTTAGGGAATGGCAGTGGCAGTGGCGGAGAGGCGTGGAGTGGTGCAACGAATCTATATAATCATTTTTCTACGAAAGCAAAGTTACAAATTAAAGTTAAGAAGTAAACAATAGATTTAAGTGAAATCACTATAAATCATAAGAAAATTTACATTGCTATTATTAATAATAATTGTATACGTGATATGTATTTTAATTTTTCGAAATATTCCTAATAAATTTTGCTGAATAATTTTCAAGGTTAATTAACAAATTAATTTTTTTAAAAAACCTGTATTCTACGAAAGTAATATTGTTAAATTTTTAAAATTTGTATAATCTATTTCAATTGATATCTAAATAAGTATAATATATCACGTGATGAAAAAATATTCAGAAATTCATCGATTCATTATTGTTAGAAAAGTTGTGGTTGTGTTTGTTACATTATATGATTTTTAGTTAGTTTTTATCATTTTTACATTCTTTAGCAATGATCTAATTAAGAGAGAAAATTTATCGATAAAATTAATAATTTCTCAGAGATGAACGAAATAGTTTGATAGAAAAGTCCAGTACAGATTTTTCAAATGTCTTATAGAGGTTAGACGGTGTTGTACCAATACTATCAAAACTAAATTTTCAATCCACGAGGGTATTTGATATAAACCAGCTTTTGAAAACAAAATAAATTGATTTTCAAGATAATATTGAATTTCAAGATATTTTTTCATCACATGATATAATTGGATATTAAATGAAATAGAATATACTTTAAATATTTTATATTATTACTGTCGCAACAAGAGGTTTTTTTTAAAAAAAATAAATTTGTTAATTAACCTTGAAAATTATTCAGCAAAATTTATTAGGAATATTTCTAAAAATAAAAATGCAAGTCACGTAAACAACTATTATTAGTCAATGCAGTGTTAATTTTCTTGTGATTTATAGTGATTTCACTTAAATCTATTGATTGCATATCAGCTTAATTTTAAACTTAGCTTTCGAAGAAAATGAGTATACAGATTCGTTTGCACCACTCAACTCCACTGCCAGTGCCACCCCGTACCGCCACCACCCGCTGCCACCCACACATCACCTGTGATGGAGAGGTACCACAAGTATTTGATATCAAAACCTATTATTCAAAGGTAGTGAAAACTATTATACGGTGATTAGATGATAGTGTGTCCATAGTTTGTGGTGAGATAAGTGTGGACGTGTGGACGGTGTTGAGTTGACTAGAGTGACCAAATCGGAAAATGATAAAAGAGAAGTTTGGCTAAATTTATTGTCTAAAAAGAGGAGAAAAAAAAAGTTTCAAAATTCTAAAAAAGGATTAAAAAAGAAAACATTTTTGCCAAAAATTAAGTTATTTATTAACAAAATTGTATTTGCAAGGATTATTCAGCACTTGAATTTTCATTATTTTTCATTAATTTAGACCAAGATATGCGTTTTGCCAATACACCTAAGTTACCTTCTTATATCAATTTTATAGACCGACGCCAAATGCAAACTTTTTCAAATATTCTTTGAAATTTAGTCTAAATCCTTAGAAAGATATTAGAATTTTATCAGGTTCTTCCTAAATTAGGTCAAATTCTATTAAATTCTTACAAAATTTATCATAATTTGCTTGTTAATAATAATAATTTCTTAATAATAATAAGTTAATAATAATTTCTTTTGAAAACTTATAAAAAGTAGCTGTAATTTAGCCATATATTATCATTTTTAAATATTTTCTTCAAGAATTTGACAATTGCAAAATACTCTACCATAGATCAGATGATCACACAGATTGCTATATGATTAGATGTTTTATGCATTGAATAAATTTTTTATTTCACACATTAGATTATCACCTTCTAACTTCACCTTCGCTGAATTTTTTTCCCATTTCAGTTTAAGACTCTTTCTTTTTTTTTGTTCTTCCATAAACACGTTGATGACATTAATTTCGTCTTGATTTAAGTAGTATTCTTACCAAGCACTTATATTTACTATAATAATCATTGAATACAATATCAAATGTTTTAAGAATAATGATAATTGTTGTTTGAGTTAACAAATTTATAGATATTTGAATAAGAATGTTGTGAAATATTCAATATATATAAAATTCTATAACATTTCATATGAAAAGTCTATTCAATGTTAAAAATATCCTATATTACTGAAAAAATATACATATTGTTGAACAAAATATCAATTATATTTAGTATATTTACAAATTTCATTAAAAAGAGGAGAAAAAAGGAGTCGTTCGAAAAATAGAGGAGAAATCCTTCGAAAAGAGGAAACTCATCTATAAAAAAGAGTTTTGGTCAGTGTAGAGGTGACCAAAAAAATCCTTCCTCTTTGCATTATCAGCTAAGATAAGCGTTTTGTAAATAAGTAGCTTATGTTCTTCAATTTTAAACAATGAACTCAATGCTTTTGATTTCGATTTGCCTGAATTACATACTGAATAAAATTTATAAAAATATGTAATTTTTAAAATGGATTTAAGACAAATTATATATGTTTTTTTCAGATTTTTGTATTATTTTATTTAATAAGTCTGTTGATCATGGAAAACATTAAAATTTGTGCTAATGAGAGTTGTAGGTGGTTTAATGGGTGTCTAAAACTTCAAAACCTGAAATTGTGAACCATTTGTAGAGCTTATCCATGTGTTCAACTAGCTAATCAAATATTTTTTTTACAACTTTTCCAAGATAGAAGTTTGTGGTATACTAACCATTCTTCGGTGGTAATTATCCAGCGCCAACCTGATGCTTATGATACTGACCACAGCAGTGTTATATATAGTTGAACTTGTCTTTGTATGACGTTTACAAAAATATAAAATCTTCATCATTTAAAAAAGAGCTACGATGTGCTACCTTTATATAATGTATATGCAATTGTCACAAATATTTCTATTTGGTGAAGACTTTAAATATTTTCATTTGATCGCATGGATTAGCTCAAACAAAAAGTTCAAAAATAGACTTCTTGACACTTTGACACCCAAAAGACCACCTTCCATTTGGCATCAGCAGCTACAATGATTATTTTGCCAATAAATATCTTATGATCTTTATTTCTAACCAAAAAACTAGATGCTTTTGATCACTATTTGACTGAAGTTCATAGTTAATGAAAATTTGAAAAACAAATACATTAGTTAAATTTTTGATTTATTAATGAGAATGGATCAAAATGCCTAATTTCTATTGAATAAATAATTGTAATAATTAAATGAGCGATTGAGCACATATTCCACTAATTGACATCAAATTTATTACTTTTATACTGTTGTATAACCAGTGATTTCCTTTACGTGTGTCTTTAACATGTAACATGCACAGGGTATAATATTTTGTATTATAATCGTACGAATTTTTTTCTATTCATTTTAGTGACGGATTTTAGTGTTGAAAATATCGACTGTTTTGGAATATAATTGCTTTCAATCCTATATTAATAGCAAGTATCTTTCAATGATTTTAATTCAATATGTCTTTGATTATTTATGTTAACGAATTAAATCATAAGAAAGCAATATTTCATTTCTTATAATAAAAATCGAAAATTATCTGTTAATTGAAATTATATTTAAATTACTTTCATTTCCCCAATCTATGGATTTGATATTTTTATTTTATTATTGCTTTAGACATTGTAATTTAGCGTTGCACACAAACGAGCGCACATGTGCAATAATACAACTATATTGGAAAGGCTTGAGTATAACAATCTAAACTAGATTTTCCAATAATGAAACACATAATTACATCTATACTGATATACAGCTATTTTTTTAAATTTTATTTAAAAAATTATATTATAATTCAAATATAACATTATTAAGAGTTATGTAAACATAAATGAAATTTTAAAAAAGTAATAATATATTTTTTTAAAAATAAATAGTATTTAATGTTAATATAGATTTACTCGTATTATATTTAGGTAAGTTAAAACAATCATAGACAGCATAAATATCTGTTCGAACTTAAACATGTATGGAGTAAGTGTTTTGATTATGTCTTGTTACAAATTTAAAACTTTTCAATTTGTTTTTGTCAATATTGTCAGCTCGTAATTAATCTGTAGGGCATATACTTTAGAGCAGTTGAAATAAGTCGATTTCAAAAATATTTGGATTAAATAAAGTTATTTTAAAACGTGGACAGTATTTCTGTTGGAAAATGTTAATTTCAAAAGTATTTCACAATAGATTAAAATAAAGCTTTCCATAGACCTGTCCTTAACATTTTTCAATGAGGGTTTTAAAAAATTATTATAATTTATTGAAACACCAGCTATAGATAAGTAGAGCTCAATTGTATGAACACATAATTCGTTACGGATTTTCGCTGATTTCAAACAATTATTCAAATCTGTATTTATTTATTCAGTAATTAAATAATTGATATTTGGTTTAAAACAAATTCATATTTTGGATCATTTAATACCAGTTTTTTATTGATATTTCGGTTCAAAACATAACTATATTTTGGTTCAAATAATTGATATTTCGGTTCAAAACATTACTATTTTTGGTTAAAATAATTGATATTTTGGTTCAAAGCAAAACCATATTTAAATTACTTTTGCATAAATTGACTGCAAATAAATGTATATAAAATATATCTATTAAAATAATTTTTAAAACGTGTTTTTGCTTTCACTAAACTTCCTTTAAATAGTAACGATATTTATTAATTCTCTCGTTTAGACTGATTCCACCTCTTAAACAGTATAAGAAATGTAACGATAAGTGGTGTTCAACACCACTTTTGTTACGGACAGGTCTATAACATATTAACTAATGATAAGAGTTTTAAATTTCCGGTTATGCATATAAAGTTGGACTAAAAATCAGGTTTTTAAAAAATTCAAACTGTTAATTTTATGTTAGAATTTATTTTTTATCACGGAATGGCAAATTTGTCAAAATCGGTTTATTTTATAGAATTTAAGCATATTATCATTCTAAATTTTAATTAAAATGAATTAAGTTTGAAAATATTAAACTATATAGAGGTATCTGAGGTGGTCTAAGGAGAGATCTTAACCAAAATAACCTTACCTGATTTAAAAATTATTAAAATTCACAAACTCACATTTAAAGTGTTATATAGCCATATTTCATTAGATTTAATTGAATAAAGTATTGATTCAAAAGCTGTCAAATGTATCATATCTGGACAGGGATGGAGAAAAGGGGGTCCAACCCGGAATACCCCCTGTGATTTTGGCTGATGCCCCTCGCGAAGTACTCCTCCCCAATAGAAAATTTGAGAAAACAGCACCGTTTTCTTAAAATTCTGTGAAATTTTGTCTAAATTCTTAGAAAAATAAAGGAATTTTGTGAAATTCTTGCTAAATTTGGTCGAATTCTGCTAAATTAAGTCATTTTACTCGAATTCGGCGAGAATTTGACGATTGCAAAATACATGGAACCCCTGTCCAAAAATTTGACAAAATTTGTGACGTTACAACCCAAAATACTTGGCTTCGTTAAAACCATTACCCCCTGAAATTTTTTCCTCTGCCCATCCCTGTATCTGAACCACTAAAATTAGAAGTACTGTTACTGTATTACTGTAACAGTACAAGTCTCTGAATTTACTCCATACTCCCCAGTGCAGTTTATATAAGTTATATTTTTGAGACTGTAATTTATTTAATTCATTCGCTTTTAATATTTCTACGCGAAATAATATATTGTTGTCATTTAGATTTATTGTATTCGTTCTGTTATGTCTGACCAAATATTATTTATAATAGTTATTTATATTTTATACATTAATGATTAAAGTAATAAATAATATCAATAATAATTTTAGACTAACAATTGCCAGGTCTTGGCTGGCGATGAAAATATGCCGTTTTTTCTATTCTTAACCTCAATAGGGTTCGAAATAGGTAATTGGACAAAATCCTAGGGTGTGCTCGTAAACCCAAGCGATAAATTCTGTAACTTTTTAGTACTTAACTTGTTTTATAGTCTTTCCTGAATTATTTTATCCCACAATATATCGTTGGAAAGCCGATGACGAGACGAATCAAATGACATATGACAAAAAGCTGACCACTCCCGTCGGTATCCCATCGGCGATGGCCACTCATCACAGAGGAATAATTTTAAAATAAATCGATTACGCTTTGAATAAGCTTTCCAATGATATATATATTCTGGGATAAAATATTTCACCAAGACTGTAAAACTTATCAGGTTATAAAAAGTTACAGAATATAACCCTCAGAATTTATCACTTAGGTTTATGAGCGTTCCATAGAATTTTGGTAATTTTGGCAATACTCCACATTGACTATACTATCCCTAAAATGATATGAAACCCCTAATTGATTATTTGGGCGATATCTCGCCTAGAAAGTGGTGATTTCACCATACTTTCCTTTGCGCATCCCTGATGTAATCCAATCTAATTAGCCCTAACCTAATCCAAATTTCATAGATTTCAGTTTAATCATATATCATGTATGTATTTCCAATATTTATTAATAAATTAGGATGAAATGACTTTATAAATTATCGATTTGGCGAAACAAATACTGAATTTTGGAAAATCAAATGTAAAAAGTTTAGCGAAACAGGACATAGCGTTGTATTATATTAACTTAAGAGTAGTTCTAACATAATATCCCCTAAAAATATTTTCAGATAACTAAAGACATAAATTTGCAGAAAGAATGAGCAATAGTTTTGACTTTATGTACTATTAGTCTACTAGTGTTCTAACATATTATTATTATTATTTAAAAAGTTTTTTCAAACCATAAGTATTAGAAGTCATTTATTCAGTGCTATAAAAGAACATTTGAAATGTATGACTGACCACAAAATAGTTGTCAAATAAATTAAGAAATTGTGTTATCGCCACATGAGTTACATAGATGTCAATCGAGAGGCGCCAAAATTCCTGAGAAATGTCAAACTATTTTTTTCATTTAATCCGACAAATGTATTGACAATAAAATATACTCTTATGAAGGAATGGCCCAAAGCACAGATAACTTTTCTTTAAACTCTCAACTATTTCTTTAAAAATTATAATTTATTTACCGGTACTTGTTTTTGGGCACAGTTAGAACAATAAGACTTAAATGCTTAAGAAAAATACGTTTAAGTAGTGTTAAAAAGACAAGAACTCAAATGAATAATAATTTTATAGAACAGCAACAAAATAATTATTCAGATTCTCATAGAAATAAATGTTTTAAAATCATTTAAAATGCATATCTGTTGTCGATTGGAATTTAAAGAACATTTATGTCATTTGATTATTTTTATCAATTTATTAATTCAGTTCAAATGATGTAATTCTATATTAAGAGTATTTTTTTGTTGTTGTTTTGCTTTAAAAATATTATATTTTTTAGTTTCTTAAAGCTTGTAATAGTTAAAGCATCAATGTTTTATTTATCAAAGACATAAAAAATTCCTCAAAACTATCAGTTACTGAACTTTTTGCATATTATTTGCTGAAAGCGTTATTCAAACACAAATTATTAAACATTATATCTTTGGCTTTAATTGTGAAGTTTCTTGTTTTGGATTTTGATTGATTAGGAAATTATGCTTTAGTTTTGTTACTACAGAGTATAGCTTACATCATGAGCTGAAAGCAGATCGAAATCAGTTTTATTTATTTATTCATTATATAACCCACTTCTTCGTCACACAATATCTTCAAAACACACAAAAACATAAATATATGATTCATTTGCAAAGTCTGAGACAAAGTTTGTCTCATATCTTAACATTTGAGATCATTTAAGATAAGTTTTAGTAAGTCTTCGGTTCGTTTGGTTAGCCTTGAATTGCATCGCATTTTCTGCACATCTTGTACTACCTCTCCATTAGTTGATCTGTTTATTCATTTTTTCACAAATCAAATACTATTTTCAAAAAACAAAATGCTTTCAAACATGTCATTCATCGGTTTGAAAATGTTTAAAACTATTTTTTTTTTAATATTTAATGAGTTTATCTTTTCAATAGGGAATGAATGGATTTGAAGAATGTTTTGAATCAAAGAATTTATTTTGTTTTTTATCGCATTTCTAAAGAATTTGAAAGAAATATAAATATTGTACATATAATCAAATATGTATTGAAATTATCAAAAGATTTAATTTATTTATATGCGGATTAAGGCTTTTTATGATTTTGTAAAAACCAATTATAGATTAATTTGATGATAGGTTTCAGAAAATATATATTCATATCTCATATCGATTTGAATATATAAGTCATTTAAAAATAATTTTCTTTAAAGCCATTCCCAACACATATGAACCACTTTTCTTATGGAAATTCAAAGCATTCATCAATTCATTGAACGTTATCTAAAATTTTTTTTAAGAGAATATGAATTACGGAATAAATGAAATATTTTTTAATAAAAAGATAGGGAATTGAACTCAAAAATCAATCCTTTCATTACAGACTTTGAGTGAACAGAGCTTTGTGGCTATTATTTAGATAATAATTGCATTACTCTTGCGTTACAATACTGTACACAGAATTTATTTCACGATCACGTTTGACCTCTCAGTGCGGGCCAAATGCCCATAAGATATATTAACTAAAACTTTGCTTAACATTAAAAAAAATGTTTTAGTAATAATTCAGAAAATGTTGAGAAAATGTACAAAATATACCGTTTTTTAAGAGTATCGCGTTTCAGCTCATATTATAAACTTATATTTAAATCACTGCAAACATTTGATTTTTGATTTGATCACAAATTTTAGGTCATTTTTGAACCGACTTTGCAAAAGCACATTCATTCTGATTGAATCACATTAGTGTTCAATTACCGGAACTGATTGTCCAAAACAGAAAACAATGAGAATTTTTATTAAATCATTAATTTTTTGAGAAAATTTTGTGCACTTTTTTTGTTTTTACAATTTTATTCCATTTGTTATTACATATAATGACTAAATTGTTGCTAACCTTTAAAGTCGTTTAGATATTAGATATAATCCAGAAATCAATGGTTGAAACGAATTCACTAAAAGCGAGAATAAAAGATCAAAAGTGTTGAGATTTGAGATGACGTGAAATTGAATTCATTTGAAAATATTTTAAATTCAATTATAAGAATCAAATGAATTGAAATCAAATTACTCGGAAAGACATAAATCTCGTTTTAATTGCCACAAAAAAGGTAATCAATCATCAAATAGTCTTTTAAATTATCAAATCTTCAAATCAGCATTCCTTCAAAAAAGTTTAGTTCATTATAACAACACTTATACAAAAAACTTTTTCACTTATTTTCTTTTAATATAAAGAAATTTAGTTATAAAGAGCACAGACTTAATAACAACTGAATTTCAATTTGTTATTAACAAAATCATTGATTTAAAATATAAAT
>JAQFXN010000635.1:0-19935 GCA_034693365.1 Liacarus xylariae | reverse complement strand
CTGTTAGTAAAGACATATATAATTAAAAGTTAATTATTGGATATAAAATTCATTAGATATGAGAAAAACACACAAATTATATAATTATATTATTTTTTTTACATTAGAGACTGAATTCTAAAATTATATAATATCTATAGATTTGGAACCAAGAAACAAACTAGTTCAAATTTCAATTTTCAAGGTATTTCAAAATCAAAAGATAAGATCAAAAAATACAATTTGGTCTGCAATTTGAGATTTCGGGCTAAAAAAAGTTGTGAATAAAAAGGATTCACTAAATTTCTAATTGACTGACATATAAAACACACACAAAAAATTAAAATGTCAAATGAGGTCTAATAGGAATTAAAACATTTAATTTAATTGACTTATTAGAGCGTTAGTCAGCATTAGATGGAGAGCATAAGGAGAGATGGATAGAGAGATGAGATGACATTGCATTTAGAGTCACATATTTCTAGTCCTTGGCTTTTATCAAACAAGAAATCACTTTTATATAACTTTGTATTTCTAATACATTAAGACTAGAAAAATAAATGACTAACAAATAAAAATAATAACTAAATATCATTTCACTATTAAGTGTATCTCAAATTGATTTGTGAATTGTTTTTAATGATACTGAAGAACATTTTCATTAGAAAATGTATAAAAAAATTCTAAAAACACAGATTAAGGGAAGAAAATGTGAAAAAAATCGGAGACAAATATTTAGGTCAAAGTTGTCCTCCAATATAGAGAACATCTCTATCTTTCTCTCTCGTTATTTCATTAAGAAAAAGTTGAGTTTCAGGTTATGGTGTGATTCAGGAATGGTATGAATATATAAATCAATCAAATTATAAGATCTTTCTTAAGCATACTTTTAATACAATCTCATGATTTGATAATATTGTATATCAACAGAGCATTGGTATTGGATTCATGACCAGAGGCACTGATTCTTTAACCAGAAAAGACATGTTCCTTTTCTTGTGCGAAGAGCACCTGAAGCTAAGTTTAAGTGTAAATTCTTCTTCTATCCCAGCCTTAGGAAAAAGGTTTTTAAACCCATTTTTTATTTTATTACTTATAAAACTATGTTTTCAAATGTCATACAAGAGAAGAGAGAAAGTGTATTGAAGTTTACATATGTGTTGAAATAAAACAAAGAAATGGTCAGGAAGAAATCAACGTAAGATGCGCGATATATGCCGCGTGCTATTTTTGCAAGCTCATTTGCTTTGCGCAGATACTAAAACAGGGGATTCTCACTAATTATAGTTAATTTGTAAAAAATAAATAAAATCAATAAACAAAAAATGTTCTTATTTTAATGAAATGTTGCCTCGAGTTAAGCAAACAGTTGCAGTCAAATGTCAAATGCATTCCTGGAAAAAGCTTTCTATTTAAATGGAAATCTTGTTCCACATATCTGTAAACTACTTCATAAAAAAGTCTAGTCATTCAAAACCTCCTACTCTGACATCAAAAATCAAAAGTAACATTTCGCCAATTACTTTCCCCTTCAATAACATGTTAACTCTGTTAATAATTTAAGTCAATTCAAGAAATCAATTGTTTTAATCACTTATTGTTTGCTTAAATCTAATGATTGCTATAAATTCTGGTTTTATATGCGTTTGATATTCAGTTCAATTTGTTTGTTCATTACTGTTAGAATTGAAGATGACTTACTCGTGGATGAAAGGGTTGAGAAATATAATCCGTATTGAAATACTCGGTCCCAAATCAAGAACACGAAAAACATTGTCCCGAAATACATGAGATATAGTGAATAATCAAATATGAAGTTTGAGAGCCAATAGAGTCGAATACTTAGGCCTGTCATCAGTTGTAAGAGTTTGGCCTAAAAAATAGGGGGAAAAACATCACAGAAAGAGAAAAATTGATTAATTACAAGAATATTTTATATTTTATGAATAATTAGTGAAATTAAGGAAATAATTATTCAGAGAAGAAAAGATGTAATTAATTAATATTATAAAATACAATATAAGACAGAAAATCAAGATTTCATAAAAAAAACTCTTTCTCTTAAATACCTTCGAAACTCTTTCATGGGTTGGAAATAAAACATAAAAAGCGGCGATAAATGAAACAGAAAATGGTATAAAAATACCTAAAAAATTAATTGAAATAAAATAAAACAAAAATTAACAAAATTAAAATCATATTTAAATTAACAATTAAAATATTTTAATTAGAAAATTGGAACTTTTATTGCCCATTAATTTAAGGAAAAGATATTTAAATTAAACTTGAGTGTTTTCGAAAATTTACATTTAATGTTAATTACATTTATAATTAAAGTTTTGAATATTTTCTTGAACATTTAAGTTTCAATTTTCAGTGCAATTTTCAAATTTACCGAATAATATATTAGCTCAGGATCTAGTTTAAAATTAGCATACTGTAATGATGGAAGTTTTTAATGAAGGTGAAGCAGGGATGGGCAAAGGGGAGTACAGCCTGGAATACTCCGTAAGAAAAAATCTAACATTACGTCTGTGATACTGGCGATTGGCCAAAAAAACTGGCGAAAAAGACGAATACCTGCCTGACTTCGTCGGCTTTGCCAATCCCTGAGGGGAAGGGATGTATATATTTGTTTAATAAATATCAGAATTAATTCTAAATATTCTTTAGATCTCAAAAATATTGAGAACTCATGTTATGTGAAGTATATGTAGTTTATAGTGGAATGTTGCAAAATCACAAAGTATCAAGGCTATCACACTGATCACAATGTTGCAATCACCTACTAGACATGTGGCTAACCACACTAGTTCTAGCAGACTATAAAAGTTCCAATTTGCTTTCAAATAGAGAAAATTGAATAAAATTGACAAATGCTTACTATTATAGACGCGTCCGAAGAACGGTAAGAAAGCCGAGTGCGGATTGAAATGTTCAAAAGTTTCCTGATTAAGTCGAATACCAACATCATTGGCATTGATAAGTGTTGTATTGGACTCAATGACCAATTTCTTGAGCAATGCATTGTAGAGTATGTTAACACTGATGGGCAGACTATGGTGTGCCTCTCCGTTATACCAGGCTATGTAGACATTCCTATTCCTGTACTTCTCCAGAGAGCCCCCGACCATCCATCTCTCCCTATAGATGTTGAGGTCTTTAACAGAATCGTTGAGCAATTTCTCTGTCGGTTCCAAACCCTCAAAATTAAACGCCTGAACATTCTCTCTCTGGGCTTCGGGTATATAGTATTTGCCGTAGGATTCGGGCAACGATTGGATCTCATAGTAGAAGCCATAGAGCTCTTTGTCATATCCGGCGCTCCGAGTATTTAAGTCTAGCTTCCAATTGGGCGTCTTATTAGTGGAGTTGACTGTAGTCTCAATCAGACCCAACACAGCGAACACACATCCGATCGCAATACTCATAATCGGCACAACTGTTTTCATACTTCGCTTCATATCGTGTATGCGTTTGGCTATAAGTGCTTTGAGTTTAAGTAGAGTTAATTCCCGTTTCGACTGTACTTTAATGGACTGAACTTCACTGAATTTCTTAAATTCACTGTTAATGTTGTTGTTATTGTTGTTATTATTATTGAAGCCGTTTTCTAATTGAACTGATTTTCTGGGCTGAACTGCCTTTCCTTTAGCGCTCTCTTTGTCGATAACCTATTGTTTTAATTCATAAAAAAAAGATTTATTTTTATAGTTTATTAAAGAGATTTCTAATTAAAGAATTGATACTAAAATTAATGCTCAGTTTTTTAATGATAACTTTAATTGTGTGAAATACAGTATTTCCTCCAGTATGTCAACCCTTCCTAATATTCTCATTGAAACTACTATTAAGTAATTTACTTTTTAGAGACTGTGAATAAACAACTATTAATGAAATATAAAAAAATTATTACTAATGTCTAAAATAATTTGCCGGTACTTAACTAATTAAAATAATATGAGCAATGTAAGTACTGGATTTATATTTATCTAACGTTATACAACTAACTAGATTAGTTTCAGCCTTATAATTGTTAATTAATTCTATAATATTCTGCTGAAGTGAAACTTATTATTGAATTTTTCCTAACAGTAGACTAACTTTCAAATTCATTTTAAAAAGTTTCCACCAATGATAACAGGGTTTTGTGTATTTAAAATAAAGTACTCAATTAGTGGAGAAAAATGTTTTATCGATTCGAATTTTCGAGTTTGATCAATTTCATTTTAAAGAGGGCACAAAGTGACACATTATTCCACCTGGAACCATATTTTCTATCTCTTATAAATTTCGAGTTATTAATTTGAATCACTTGTAAATTTTGCCAAAAGTCACGTTTTCAAAAATCTAGTACACCCCCGCCCCTAAATCAAAAAATTCGGAAATTTTTTCGTTGACCTACAGATATGGTAAGGTTGTTTTTAAGTTGGGTTCGGGCGTGTGTTAATGAGATTTTTGGTAAATTTATTAATTTATTTACTAATTCCCAACGTATATGCGCTCGTATATACTGTATATGTATATGAACTCTCCTCTTATACGAAAATTCGAGATAAAATTAACTAACCAATTTATGCAATTGAAACAGGGACTACTCTCACTAATTGACACATGCTGAAACTAGTGGAAATATAAATCAAACTTGAATGTTAAATGATTTACGAGATATGGTGCAAAATAAAAAAAATCATTTAATATTCGAGTTTGAAAATATTTCCACTAGTTTCAGCATGTGCCAATTAGTGAGAGTCCATGTTTCAGTGAGGGGCGGGGGTGTAATAGATTTTTGAAAATGTGACTGGCCAAATTTACCAGTAAAACAAATTTTGAAAAATTAAAAACTCGAAAATTATAAGAGATAAAAAATATGGTTCCAGGTGGAATAATGTGTCACTTTGTGCCCTCTATAAAATGAGATTGATCAAACTCGAAAATTCGAGATCGATAAAACTCATTTAAATATAAAATATAATAATTATAGTGTTTGTAACAGTTTTATGACTTTATTAATTGTTTTATTGTATTCAACACTCTATGTCTGTTAACCGAAGACAATAGGCATTAAAAAAATAATTCCAGTATTTGAAACACTAATAAAGTGATAAAAAAACCTCAATTGTCTGACCTTTAAGAAGACGTCATCCATAGAGGAGACATTGACACCACAGGAGAATACACCTAAACTGACTCTATTCTTCTCCAATTCGTCGAAGAAGTCGGGTAGGAATCGGGTGTCGTCTGTATCGATGCCAAACTTGATCTCATTTGCCGTCTCGTTCTCGAGTGTAATGTTCGGAATGAACTTCTGTATGAATGGTATAAAACTATCGGTTTTGAATTCATCTGATTTGGCAATCCTCAGGTGATAACCTCCGGCGTAGGCCTTCTTGAGGAAGACGGATGTGCCGCAGCAGATCACTTTGCCCTGGGACATTATGGCTATGCGGTCGCCCAACACATCCGCCTCTTCCATCCAATGGGTCGACAGCATTATTAATCGCTCTTTTCTTATGGACAATAGGAAATCCCAGACCCCTCGACGGGCCTCCGGGTCCAAACCAGAGGTAGGCTCGTCCAGAATCAGTATCTTTGTATTGTTAATCATAGCCATACCTAACGACAGGCGCCGTTTCATTCCGCCGGACAGGTCTTTGGACAGTACTCTGCGCTTAAAACTAAGACCCAATTGATCTAAAATCTGTGTGATTTCAGAAGGAGCTCTCGCAGATGGACAGCCCTTTACGGTTGCAAATAGTTTCAGGTGCTCTTCGCAGGTCAGCTCATCGTATAAGACATCGTGTTGTGGACAGAGACCCATCTTAGTTCGGGCCTCTTCTGGATTCTTAATCGCATCGATGCCATCGACAATCAGTTTACCACTGGTCGGCTGATAGAGTCCAGTGAGCATTGAGGCAAATGTGGTCTTACCGGCGCCGTTATGGCCCAGGAGCACAGTGATCTGGCCATGGTAGATCTTGAGGGTCACGTTCTTTACGGCCACTTTTTCGGCAAACTCTTTGCGCAGTTCGTCGGCGACAATACCGACTTTGAGGTCCTGTGGATCCGATTCAAAATAGGTGTTCGACTTCTTTATCTCATCGAACGCCTCGTTGTCAAAGCCATCCAATGTCTTACACCTGACGTTGCTTTTGGTGTTATAGACGCGGAAGACATCGAAATACCAAATGATAAAGCCGTAGAAGAAACAGGAGGCGCCCATTGCCAGTGTGACTGTCAGAATGCTCAGGTGCTTGTAAAGGGGCAGGACGTTCATCAGGTTGTGCCAGTCGGCCGAATAGACCTGGTATTGGGACACAAACGTGCCGTAAGCGGCGTATACTTCGCATTCGACAAGTATTTCATTGACAACTTTGAGCGCATAATTAGGTATAAGACAGAGCACTAAATGGAACCATTCGGGCATTTTTATCAGACCAGACGTCTCTGTAAGTCCGGCCCTCTTCTCGAACAACATTCCGGCGATCTCTTGGACGGACAGCCAGACTATGAAACCAATGATCATAGCGTTGGTGGGCTTACGGAAGAACACGGATAACATCATACCATAGAGTATGGCTGAGGCCGAGTATGTGAGCATAATTACGAAGACGAGGCTAGGGTTGGCCCCTTTGAGTTGAGCATTGGGTGTCATACAGAACATCACAGTCAATAGGAAACACTGCACAGCCATTATCACAAATGTGTTGAAGAACTGACTGCCGTAATAGATCCAGTCATTCATGCCCATCAGGCGCAACATCTCCCGGGCCCGGTTCACCTTCTCGTCCACAATGCCCTTAATCAATAACACAATCATAACGACAAACCCCAGAACAGTACAGTACTCAATGGTCAGCTGTAATGTATTGAGTTTTCCAGTGCCGGGAAAGAAGCGACTAATTATACTGACTTGAAATCGGGGGTGTTTTATATACTTGGGGTATGGAAACCGTCTGGCCCTCATCTCCCGGATCTCTGGTACCGGTGGCGCCCCTTCCGGATAGAGCTGTTCCCCCAACATCTGTAAATAGGCATAATTGATGAGCACTTGAACGGCAATGAAGTTCTTTCTGATATAGTGGTCGGCGTTGGGAAAGGGCCCGAAGTCCTGCTTCTTAGGGAAGGGCTCCTGCTGTAGCTCAAAGTCCCTGACCCTTAGCGTATAGTTTAGTTTCAATGGCATGACTGTGTCGTTGCCCACAGGCAGTGAGTACTTGTCGATGTCATTCAAGTCGAATATAACGCCCGCAATCGTCTCGTTCTCCTGTAGGCCAAGCAATAGCTTCTCCACCGAATCACTTATCGTAAACGGAATCTCACTTTTAATTATTTCGTCCAATTCCTGTGCACTTTCCACACCTTTGCAGTCTATGGATTCGCTAAGTCTGGACATGAGATTCATTGTGAACTCATTCACTGGCGTATAGAGTAGTGTATAGTATGAACGCAATTGTTTGCCAACAGGAACTGGTTTATAGCGGATCGGGTCCTCTATAGTAGTGCCCGCTTTGCCACTCGAGTTGGCTATCAGTGCTGCTGAGGCTATAAATATTGGTAGGAATAGTTCGAAGAATGTCCAGACAAAATGTCTTTTCCGGATTATATAACACTTCCATAAAAGTATGAGAAATTGACGCAATTTTAATGAATGCATTTTCAAGTTATTATAAGTTATATATATTTTTCACTTTAAATACAAAACTTAATTATATTTTGTTATTAATTATTATTACTTTTTTTATTTCACTTTCAGATATTTGTATTGAATAATGATTTTTTGATTTTCTTTTGCGATTAGTTTTCTTCTAATGAAGTGATGGTTTTTAAAAAAAACTATTTCAATAGTTTTGTCGATTTTGAAAAACCTTTTTCTCTTATTTTTGTATTATTTTTAGAGCCTAAAGCAAATTATAAACTTGGATAATTCGATGCTGATGTCAAACACCACCACCGGTGCTGCCAATTGAGTCCAGCAGTTTCTCTGAAATGATTATAGAAAATATAATTATTTTTAATTATAAATTTTTAATATATCTCTTTTTTTTAATTTCTCACATTTTTTTGATAACAAATCAATAATTTATTTATATTGCATTAAATTTTCAAAATTTACAATTTTTTTAAAACAAAAAACTTCTATTAATTAAGTGATAATTATATAGTAATAAATGAAAAGAAAACGCTATTTCATAATCGCAAAAATCAAATTTTTATATATTTTTCTATCTGTCCTCTACTGATCTGATCGGTCGATAACCCATGAAATTGAAAAAAAAGTTTTCACAGAATTATTTCAAACAATAATTATATTTAAAATAAAAACTTTTACTGCACTAAAATAGTGTATTGAAGTAAAATAGTATTAAAAATAGGAAAAATGTGAAATAAAATAAAATACTATTCATTAAATTATATGACAATAACAACAATTTGAATTTTAATAAAACAAAAGAAAAATACTACTTTTTATATCTGTGCAGACATTACTGTACTGTATATCAGTTTTTAGTTTAATAGACTTTGAGTGAAATATAATATAATATTAATTAGAATTAATTCATGCATTCAGTACTAAAATTACAAATTTTTTAATATTATTAGATATACTCATCAAATCATATGAAAGAGTGGAAAAAAGTACAGATAAGGGACAGAGAAGTAATGATATGTTCAATCGTCTAATTAATTCAAATCTATCTAATGATTTGGAAATATTTCTCAAATGAGAAAAACGATTCATAAATTAGCGAAAAAAAAAGTTTTTTATCTCTTCATTAAACCTAAGGTCAGAAATGAAAATTTTGTATAAAAAAAATTTCCACAATTTTCGTAACGAAACAACAGAAGAAAAAAAAATACATTCATTTCCTACTCATTAGAAAAGTAAAATAAATACTTAAATCAGAATTAATTTGTGTGAAAATAATAAGAGAGAAATTCAATTAAAAAAACTTTTCTCTCTTTAACTAAACATCAGGTTATTATACAATTGTATGAAAAAAAAACTAATAAACAATTGAAGCGTATAATTGCACAGGTATTTAGCAAAAATGTAGAAAGTATACTTGTGCTTTATTTAAACAACTACCTAACCATAACATCAGACATTGGGTGTTTAAATAAAACATAAAACAAATGAGAAGTTTATTCACAGAACAATTGAAAATTGATTTTTTTTAAAAACACAAATATAGTAAAAATTGTTTTGACTGAAAAGAGAAGTTTTTGAATACTTCTTACTTCGAAAAAGCGATTACATATCTTGCTTTGGAGAATAGGGTGAAATTAAATGTAGTAATAATAATAATAGATTTCAACATAGATATGAGGAAAAAGTTTTAAAATCAAATGAAATTACATATTAAGTTATGACAGATTTTTAAAAAGTCATATGTATTTTGAAATATCATTGTTTATATTGTGATAACTTATTAATCATTTTAAATATTAAATATTCGTCTATTAAATTATATGAAATAGTTAACTTTATAAAAAAAATGTGGAAGGCTATTCAATATATAACTATGATCCACGACAATCCACATAAATCGGAATATTGTGTATCACGTAAACCACTTGTTAATATTCTAGTTGTGTATTAACTAAAGCCAGACCAGGAGTAAGTCATGAATATATAAAGGGGAAGTATTTTCTAAAATTAGTCCTCAAAATCCTTGTTAAAATCTATGTGAATGTAAATAAATGACGAATACCGGTTTTCTTATAAGACACTGCTAATTTTTTAAAGATAAATAAAATTCAATATTCTATCTTGGAAAAATAATCAAATCATAGTGAATTTTGTCCCGACCCTCTGTGGCCAATGTTGTGCATAAAGGAATTCCTTGTTAATTGTGTTAATTAATTGTTTCATTGAATTAAATAACACTAAAACACAGTAAACTCATTGACGATATTTTTTATTTTGTTGCGACAAATGACTACAAATTATTCACAACAGTCTGTAATAAAATTGAAAATTCATTCAAAAGTAATTATATTATATCCTAAATATAAAAAAAATTCGCAGAAATAATAAACAATATACTGTTTTTTTGAATTTATAAATAAAATTTTTATTTTTTATCAATGATTGAAAAATATTCTTTGAATTTAAAGGTTATTTCGAAAGCAATTAATTAGGAAAAAATTATTTGTTATAAAATTTCTGATAACCACTAATATTAACGAAAGATAATTATCATTATCGTCATTAGTAAACCTCGGAAAAAGGAGGACAACAATTGGCTGTTTTGAGTGAGTTTAAGAATTTCAATTGACGATAACATAGGTTTACAGAAGAAAGCAAAATTGAAATTCTCAAACTCTCGCAAAACAGCCAATTGTTGTCCTCTTTTTCCGGGGATCTATTCATTACTATTATTTAAGAAATGCTTTAAACAATCTTTTCTTATTTTCTCTAATCTAGGGATGGCCAATGAACTCAAAGTAAGGGGATTATAGGGTACTAGTAAGAGGCTAAAAGTAACGGTGGGATATAGGAGAGGGTATTTTGCAATCATCAAATTCTTGCAGAATCTGATTAAAAATGACGTAATTTACAGTATTTCGGCCAATTCTGCCAGAATTTAACTAAATTTAGCAAGATAAAATCTGATGAAATTTTATTTTTCTAATATATTATAAAATGTTTTTCTAAAATTATAGGATGTGTCTTTATTTATTTCATCACAATGTATCGATTTTGTCTATACCCTTCCCCATCTCTACTCTAGTCTACTGTAACAGCAATGAAATACAAATCAAATTATATACTTCTGAACTCTAATTATATAAGAAATGATTTTAATAAAAAATAATTATATCGAATACAATGTCTTTATTTGTGGTTTAATAAATAAGATCTGAGATATGGACAGATTTAGGAATTAGTGAAACAACACATTTAAGCCAGAGATCGATTGAGGAAAGAAATTGAATTTAATATTCAAGAGTAAAACAGTAATTATATTTCAATAAATGATTAATAAATAAAAAGAAAAAAAGAGATTTCAAATTATATTCAATCTTATATTTTAAAGAAAATATTTTTATTCTCTATTCTGAATTTAAAATTCACTATTTATCTAACCTTCGGATACACATTAAAACAGTGTGAGAGAGAAATGCTTTAATAATAAATAAATTTAAAACAAATGTTACGTAAGTTTTCGACATTAAAAATCTATAGACAGTATGAAAGACATGTGTGTTTAATACAGTTATAATTGATTGCAATATTAATTGTTTTTTTTCGTACTTAAAGTCACCAATAAATTCCATTGATTTGTGAACTAATTTTTTAAGCATGTTAAGTAATTCCATGCTTAATCTATTTTAGGGCTTATATATTGGATTAATCTATCTCCGCATGAATTTTATTCGCTCTTCATCTTGATCATTTAACTTTATAAAAAATTGCAGAATTTTATGAATTACTTCCATATGTAACCGAAAATGCACTGTTAGATTTATTTTCTAATTTTAATTACAATTTCATTAATCTATCTTTGCTTATTTTGTAATCTTATTAAATAATAACCAAGCATACTAAATATTAATGATAATGTACTCATTAAATATTTAAATAAACATTAAATATTATAATCAATTCCTTTTGAAATCATGAATTGTTTTAAGTTTAAAATTTAAAAAAAATAGAAAAAATTATTATATTTTATAGTTAATGTCTGAGATTATAATCCATTAATGAAATGTTTGAGAAATATTGTTAAAAAAAATTAATTTCTATTGAGAAACCTTGTGATCAAATATCTATAAATTTTTTAAATATTATAATCTTTCTTCAATTTTCTCCATTAATGAAACAAATTGGGAATTTATTATTTATTTTTTCCAACAAACATGCTAATAATCAATAGAATTGGAAAATATTGAGAGGAGAGAGAGAGAGAGAGAGAGAGAGAGAGAGAGAGGGGAGGGAGGGAGGGAGGGAGAGGTTTATTCGATAATTTTGTTGTAATTCAATAATTCAATCAAAAATTATAATTTTCAAAATATATTCATATTTATTAGACTCCATCGAAAATAATAATAAACATTTTATCGATATATCATATTATATAATATTATAGGCAATGGATAAATGATTAATTTAATGACAGAATATTAAGCAATTAAACATGCTTGAGCTGATAAGGAGTGAAGAATGCACCGGGAAAAGTTATATACTGTAATCAAACAAACTATCAGACATTTGGGCAGAAGTTTACTCTCAATTTCATTAATATTTAAAAAACTTTCCAAAATATAATCATTAAATTATTTAAGGTCTAAATTTTTCCAAACTAAATAGCAACCCCTTGATTACTTAATATGGATCAGGGAATTTTCCTGACGAACATTTCAAATGCCCCCACACTAGTGTTGTTAATTTACGTAACTTATAAATTAAATGAAAAATTACAAATAAATATTACATTTAGTTAAATATCCATAAATTCTATATCATTATTAATAAAATTACAGTCATTTTCATTGTCACTATTATAAGAATCAGAATATTCTGTAGTTATTTTATGATTTTTAGATCTATAATAAGATTGAACGGTAACCAACTTTTTTGCATGTTTATTTTATAGTTTATTTTTCTCTTTTGAGTGAATTCTTGAAAATTTTCTTTTAATACAAGCACTTGTCCTCGGAATAACTAGTATTCTGTAAACGATTTTACATAATTCAGCACAAGATTTATAACTTTCAATTTCTTGCCATCATGTGATTTTGTTTCCCATATTCTCTTCTTGTCCAAATAAACAGATTCAGACTTATACCAGATTCTGTTTAATTAAGACTTTTATTCATAAATAATAAGAAATTTTAAATTTCATTCATAAGTTACGCCAAAATGTAACTTAAAACCTAAAATTTATAAGTTACGTAAAATTATGCGTTACTTACGATCCTAAGCTTACACCACTTACAATAATACCCCAACCAATTTTGATCAATTAACTTGTTTATATTTTGTTAATTGAAAATAGAAAAGTTTTTTTAATGGAAAGTTATTTAAGAAGAAAAAGTTTATGATATTTCAATGAAAATTATTATCAAATAATTTGTCAGTTTATTAGATGATTTGGCATTCAATTGTGTTTTCATTTTCATATTGATTGACGTCTCTCTCTCTCTCTCTCTCTCTCTCTCTCTCTCTCTCCACAAACAGGTATTGATAGCTAATATATTATTTTAAACAAAATCGTTTTGTCAGAAGTAAAAAATATTAATTCTATGATATAATAATTCCTATTCTTTGGTATATCTCCTGGAATATTAAAGTTAAAGATCAAGGCAACTTATCAGAATTATACATACATTCATGTGACCACTGTATGTATGAGCTGTATATTTGATAAATTTATAGCTCTAAGTCGTTGAATAAATATATATTATAATTTGGTTTTTCCAAATTTCCAAATCTCTTTAAATTGCCAAGGATTGGACAAGGAGGAATAAATAATCTACATATAAATCTAGCTGATAAGATTAAATGAATATTCTAGATTTTTGATAATTTATCAAAGGTCAGAATTTATAAAAGTAAATATTTCAATATACAGTAAATGTTGATGTAACCAAGGTCGACCGAAACACCAAGGGGGGGGGGGTAGTTTGGCAAGTTTTGGCAACACTGAAGAAAATATGAAAAAAACAAAGGGGAAATAAGGTAAAGATTTGTCTTAAGCCCAAAAAGTCAAGGAGTATTATGCAAATCGACCAAGTCAGATACCGTCCCTTAACTACCCCTGAGTAAATACTATTGGCCATTATCTCTATTCATGCTATTTTTGATAATTAACAAAATAAAATAAATTTGTTTATTTAATTACTTGCAGACGAAAACTGGTCTTAAAATGCAAACAAAACAACATAAATAATGACTATTTCTTTAAACAAATGATTGAAAAATTCGAGTACTTTCTTGTGAACATTTGAAGAACTCGTCATTGTTTGCTAGGGTTATCATAAATATTATGATAAACATTAAGCTTAAGAAACAGAATATTTTAAAATTATTCCTGAAATACCGGTATTCAGTTTATTGACAGTCTAGATATTAATGCAAATTATGCATGTTAATAAATATGGTTTACTTTGATATTTTTTAACGATTATCAAAATTAAAGATGTTTAAAATTGAAGGTATTCGTCATCTCCATTGCAGAATATATTTTTCATTCTTACTTTAATTGACACCATTGTCAACCCTAGTGTTTAGTCACAACAAATTCAATGTTTAGGGAACCACTAGAATAACAGACCTTCCATTCGCACATTATATTTATATTTGATTTTACATAAATATAAATGTGATTCTAGAATTCCAGTTCAGTGATTTATATTGCTTACGATATTATACTGCTGTTACTTATCTTTATATGGGGGGGGGGGCATTTCATTAAAACAATTAGAATAGCTTATTATATTTTCCATTGACTCGTTTGCGAATTAAAAATAATTAGTCAGATATCCCAATATATGCGTCAATTTGGATGTGCGCACAGCATAGAAGAGGAACAGCAGAAGCACGTTCTTTCTTTCACTGATTGCTTCAATTCCATTGACTCGTACTGAAGAACACAAATAGAAAATCTGAATCTGAGAAGCACTTAAACCCATGGTTTGTATACCTTTAGTGTAATTATATGGATTCTCAAACTTGAAGTAGTAGTAGTAGTAGTAGTAATAAAGTATTACAAACAACACATATCTATCAAAAATATTTAAATTGAAAATTTTAAAACTTTCATCCAAAACACACTCTTATCTAAATCTACATATTATTAGGAAAAATAAAGTTTATAATCAAATGTGAAATTAGGAGAAATTGAAAGTTTTTTTTCTGATACAAGAATTTTCTTATCACTTGAAAAGAGTGAAATTAAATGAGTGATCAAAACGAGTCACAAAACAAAATATTGAATTTTGAAAAAGTTGTTGAACACAAAGCAATGCAAACTATTTTTTATGCAAACATTTATTGAATTCTTATACAACATATAAACCTCTATAAAATGAAATTTTATTTATTTCTTTAACCCTTTCTATTGGAGGTTTAAATAACAATAACAATAATTTTATCATAAATTTGAGCACAGGTTACCTCTCGTCTTATGATAAGAGCTTATTATAACCAATAAATCCCCTCTTAATATAGAAATGTGTTGAATAGTGAGAACTGAGCTTTTCCTAAGCTTTTATTCGGAAAATTTTTTGCTTATATTAAAAGATTAAAAATATTCGCAAAAATTAAATTAAGTTTTTCGTATAAAATATATTTTTCTTTGCATAAATAGCGACCCCTTTCCCAATTAAACTGTTTAATATCCCTAATTCAATGGATAAATTGAACTCAATTTATTCCATCAAAAAAGCTAAGCCCCAAAAGCCACATATCAAATGACATTTTCAGGAATAATATTTTAATTTTCATTTTGCAAATTGAATACAAGAACTGAAATGTTTTCAATAAATTTCAAAATCAGATTAAAAATAATATTAAAATATAATTTAAAATTTATTAATATTTTGAATAATTATATTATGCCTTGAATTTGATTCGTAAAATATATATATACAGTATATATATATATATAAATCAAACTTGATCAAAAAAATTGAATCATCACTATAGGTTCAAGTTAATTTACAGAAATATAATATTAGCAATGATATTTTAAAATTTTAAATAGGACAAAGATTGAAAAATTAACATAATTAATATTACTTGTTTTTTTCGATTGCTATTTCTTACTAGAGGTTAGCTAGTAGCTTTTTAAAAATGAAATATTTACTCTCTCCTCCCTCACCTCTCAAACTAAAATGTAAATAAAAATTCTTTCAGATTTTTATTTGTATTGCAAAGACATTAGAAAAATGAACACAAATTAGATATTAAAAGAGAGATATTTTGTTCTCCACTTATAAGAAGAAGAAGAAAAAAACTTTTTCTTCTTCTTCTTAAAAGTAAAAACTTTCACTATTTCTCTGTCTCTAATAAACTGTAACCCACTTTAAGTCCGGTTATGGAAAAAATACAGATTTTTCTCTTTCTCTCTTCACTCACTTTCTCTCTCACTTCGATAGAGAAAAAAAAGTTAGTTTTAAAAAAAATTATTTAGTTTTTCGATAAGCAGTGAAACATAAAAAAAAACTTTTAAAAACTTATGAAATAATTACACGAAAACTATGTGTAAAATAAAGTTTTAGAAAGTTTACAATCAATTGTACACTACTTTTAGCCCAAATACAAATTTATTTTAGTTTCAATGCTATAATTATGAGCACAAAAATAAAACTTTTAAGAAAACAGAAACGAAATTATAATCTATAGCACTGGAGTGAATAAAAAACTTACATGTTAAATTTTCACTGCTCTGGGCTGTTGTCACCAAAAATTGTGTTGAGAAGTCATTTTTGTTCTGCTGCACACATACACCACAACACACATACACACAATACACAGCAAAACAATAACTATTAAATTAAAACTTTAAAATCTAATTATTTGTGCAAAAAAATTTAGTTTAAAAAGAAAATACTTTTCTGTGAAATACTTTTTCTTCTCTCAGTTCACTACAAAACAACTTATATTTCACTCTCACTATCGACTGAATGCCTGGAAGACTCGATTCGCTACTCTCTCTTACTTTTACTCAAATGCGGAATGAATTCATAAAACTCTAGTATCTGTGCGTTTCCTCTCCCCCTACCTGTTCGCCTCCCCCTTACTCTGACATATGAAAAACATTAGTCCAATAAAATCAAATATTCTCAGCAAAATATTTATTCGGAAAAATAAATAGTTTTCTCAGATTTTATTAGCGAAGTATTTACTACTTCGACATAAAAATTTTCTACATTTGAATTAATGATTTAGTGAATAAAAAAAAAAAATATATAATATGTATTTATAAATCAAATGAATAACTCTTTAAAAAAAAAATTTAACAAGAAATTAAAGCTAAAACTTTCTTGTTATTTGGAAATTTTCAAAAATGTCAATCAATTTATTATATTTTTATGACATTAGTAGTGATACTCTGCCCTGGGATGGGATGAGGAAGGGATGGTCTTCGGCGATGAGGACATGTATATAAAAATTAATATTATGTTTAATTTTAATTTTTTTAGTTGATTATAGTTTTTTAAAAAATCTTTAAAAACTATTCCAGGATATCCCCCTATATGTGACTTCTGGGCGCAGATAAACTTAAATTTGACACACTTTCCAGCATGGTTATTTAGTAGAAATTTGACCACGAACTAAATACAACAAGCTAATCTAGTTGTGCTCGTTTCAACTTGTCATAACTAGTTTTTTTCCTACAATTGAAATTTTGAAAAATTATTTAATGTTTTAATTTATTTATATCTACTATAATGTTGTTATTTTAAACTCCCAGTTCAAGTTTAATTGGACGAGGTCTGCGGCTGATTAATTATATTTGTTATCCATGTACTTTTTCTGGAAATTTTCTTGTTTATTAGCCACAGGGCTGTCTACAAAATTATCTGGAAGTTTCGAGGTCTTGTTTATGATGTTTCTAATCGTGTGGTCAGTTGTCTGGACTTTAATCTGATAACCTGAATGTGTTTGGATTCCACTGTCATTTTGTAGGCTTTGATAAGACTATTGGTTAAAGTTTTTAAAAATCATTACTTTTAAAGTATTTAAGTTAAATATTTAACTTATATTAATCTTGCTTCTAAGTTAGTTAATTTTTAGATATTTTATTTAACTTAACATGCTTAATTGCAATTAAATGTGATAAAGCAAATAAGGTATTATTTTAACTTAAGTAGATTAAGTTTCAATTGCATTTAATTTTATCATATTACAATTAATTGCAATTAAGAATGTCCAATTTAATCAGATAATGAAAAATTAACTAGAAATAAGAAAATACTCAATATAAGTTAATTGAATATTATTTCAGGTTAAAATTTCAATCAAATAATTTCGCGTTACAAAAATTACAGTTTATAAATTCACGAATTAATTATTATTGTTTAAGCTATTGAGAAAAACCAATAACAATGACACTTAAAGAAGAAGAGAAAAACGATCTTTTTATTTTCCAAGTTTAAATTTCGGAAATTAATTATTTGATTAATGAATTAAACATGTGGTATTGAGTGATTGGTGGTTTGGGAGAAAACAAAAACAATTTTTATCATAATTAAAAAATTTCCGTCTAGTGAACAAAGAAAATATAAATAGATAGCTTTCCTAAAAAACATTTGTTAAAATTTTTTTTAATTAATGAATGACAACTTTGACTTTACAGTAATTAATGATTTTTTCAGACCTCTCTCTCTCTCTCTCCGCTTAAGATTTATAGTGTAATCGATATTCAGATATTGTTTCAAACAGATTAACAAAAATTTGTAAAACTTTTCTTTCTTAAGCAATAATAAGATTATGAGAAGTAAAGCAATATTTTATGTTTATTTAATATCTGCTTATTTCTCTCTCTCTCTCTCTCTCTCTCTCTCTCTCTCTCTCTCTCATCTGAAATGAGTTTATTTTATAAAAGCAAAATTGATTTCTTAGAGGTTTTTCTTCTTATTTTGTTTTAATGGTTTACTCCAGTCATAGCATTAGCAGCAGAAATGAGAGAAAAAGAGCCAAAAAATAAAATAATTAGTTCACTGGTTTGTGACCTTAATGTTGACGTCAGTCCACCGAAAAATACATACTCAGTGCCTCTCTCTCTCTCTCTCTCTCTCTCCATCTTTTCCTCTCACTTCTCATTTCACTCTCAATCGCTTTCACTTTTCTCAATCCGATATCATTAGTGTCTGAAAATCCAGAGAAAATATTGCATTTTTAATAGTAATATAAAATTAAATATGGATGAGGTTTAGGTATCAAAAAATAATAAACTACCTTTATTCCTCCCATCGATAGATTAAAATATTATTTTTCAAATACAATTTATTGACCTAGTTCATGGGTTTAAGAATAGTTGATTTAACTTTTTTCCTAATAAAATCACCATTTACTTATCTTGTCAATTTAAATAATATTATATAAACAATATTAACTTGCTAGTTGAATCATTTGTATAGACATTTATATTGTGGACAATTTTATATTGAGTCCCATTTGTATGTATTATAGCAAGAGTTATACCAGGGTTAATTGATTATTACCTAAGTCTTTCATATCTCAAATTTTTGTATAATAATTGCTATTCATAATTAAGCACATCATATCAGTTCTAAAGAAAAGGCTCATATTGTCCGTAGAATATATTAAGTTAATACAGTATGGTGTTTATGTCAATAGTATTAGTAGAATTGTATTTTACTAAAATTATTGTAAAATAATTTGCCTTTGAAACTAATTTATAGAATTGATCAATGACTACGCACATAACAAACTTGGTCAAATTAAACATCTAAAATTCATTGAATGAGGAAAAATCAATATAAATTATATAAAGTAAAACTCTCTGTCATTTCAATGATTTAAAAAAAATTCAATGTCTCGAATAAATAGTTGCAATATATACAGTGAAGAACATTTTAAACTGGACGGAGCAAAAGTTTATTTGTACTCATTAGCTTTGATTTTTATATTAGATTTACTTTAACCGAAAGATTAACATTAATAGCAAATAATGCAAAATAAAAAATTTAATATAATGTCTTTCTACGAATGACTATACAGTCGAGATCTTTCAAAAGAGGGCACGATATTGATCCTGTTTTTATTTGTCCATATATTGTTAATCAATAAAGTCTTATTTTTAAATAATTTTCAATACAGTATTTAATATTTGGTAATTCCACCGGAATTATCAATCACAATTTTGTAGCGTTTTTTCATCGATAAAACTAAATTATTAATTAATTGGGTGTCTTTATCAATGATATCCCATTTTTGGCATATTTTTACGAATAATAATTCTGGTTTAAGTGTAT
>JAQFXN010000634.1:0-19940 GCA_034693365.1 Liacarus xylariae | reverse complement strand
GAAGTGAAGTTGAGATATTCGTAGCCATTAATAGATAAGTGGAACAAGTGGAAGTGAAGTTGAGATATTCGTAGCCACTATTAGATAAATGGAACAAGTGGAAGTGAAGTTGAGATATTCGTAGCCATTATTAGATAAGTGGAACAGGTGAAAGTGAAGTTGAGACATTCGCAGCCATTATTAGATAAGTGGAACAAGTGGAAGTGATGATGATACATTCGAAGCCATTAGAGCATAAGTGGAACAAATGAAAAAGAAGAATATAGATTCGTGTACGAAACGAGCCTATGGGATGGACGGCTAATATAGTTTAGAATAATTCCGCAGTATGGAAACCTATGTTAGTTAAGAATAATTCTGCAGGATGGGAACCTATATTAACCTTATGGGATGGGTACCTATTATAATCCTACATGATATTAGTTTATATTAATTCAGTGAGATGGGAACCTGTGATCCTATGGGATGGAGCCTATTCCAATACCATGACATGGGGCCTTTGGTAATCTTATATGATGGAGCTGTCAATATAATAGGAACCTGCAATAGCCGTCAGTGTAATGAAAAACTATAAATATTTTATAGAATGAAGCCTGCAATTAAATGGGAACATATGGGATGAGAGTTTCACATTCAATGGAAATCTATTTTAAACCTATAGGATGTGAACCTCCAATTCAATGAGAATCTATTACAAATCTATGGTATGAGAGCCTCCAATGCATTGGTATCTATTACAAATCCATGGGATGGGAGTTTCTAATACAATTAAATATAATTATGATTCTATATGATGAAAGTTTAAGAACCACTAAATATTTTACTAGGAAAGCGGAGTTATGTATATTAATGGTCATTCTTGTTTAACTCATCTTCTGATATATTATAAATGTAGGGACAAATAAGTATAGCCATTTGGAAAATATAATATATATCATCACGAAATTCAAAATTTGTTTATCAAATTGCTCGTTAATCCATTAATAGTCGAAATTATAAAATCTAAGACCATTAATTGATAGTTTAATAAATAGCTAAAAAATAAATTTTTGGCCTTTAATGATCTTTTATATTTTCGGTTATTTAAACCCATTTCTGATTAGCATTTAGTACAGTTATTTTTAGTGATTTGATAGCAAATTAAATTTTACTCAATAATTAATTGAGTATCCTTTTTGACCTTAGGTTTTTGGCAATATTGGGCCATTACTGGTCCAATTCTTGTATTAATAATCTATTCAAATGTGGGTTTAATTTGGCGCATTATATGAGAATTTAAATTATCTGATTTTAGTCCCATTCTGGGCCACCAGCTGGCGCCATTATCTGAATAAAATATATGTGCATATTGCATTATGTAATATTACTGTCTATATATATAATTATTCTATTTAAAATTAAACCACCCTCGGAATCATGTTTTCTATGCCTACATATTTGTGCTTAAATATAATATTTTCGAAAATTAATGTAATACTTAACCCATTAATAGTTCAACACTTTCAAATATTATTACAAAACAATAAATTCTATTTGGCTGACAATTTTTGGTAAGAATTTTATGTGAATTTCAATTATAATGTTCAAAAATATAGAACAATTAAAAAACATTTGAAACAAAATATGAGCTTAGCTTATAGTACTTTCTCTAGAACCATTATTCAGCTATTGATTAGCAACGAAAAAATTGTTTAATTTCTAATTGATAAAATATTATCAAATGCTAATTTACTAATTGGTAAATGTTTACATAAACCCAAATTAGAGAATTGATTTGAAATATAAAAAAATAGTAAATAATTGTCGAAAATCATAAAATAGAAAGTTACTGATGAATAGATTAAAAACCACTATAAATACTGATGTGTTTCGTTCATTTATATTTCATGAATTTGTAATTTATAAGCTTGAACGTTTAATTAAATAATAAACACTTTAACAAAAAATAAAATTTAGCTAAAGTTTATTGATTTGAATATCGGTCTGGCCGTCGGCACACACCGCCCCAAACCCCTTATCGGGAACGTTTACAAATTGGTGGAATATCGGCAATTTTTTAATATTATATGGTATTTAATATTTATACAAATATAATATTCATATTTATATTTAAAAGAGGCCAGAATTAAGAGATGCTTTCATTTAAATGTTTATTACATAACTTGAATGAAAAATGAAACATTCTAAAGAACTCAAACAATTGATTACAAAAACCATTTCATTGTTTAACTAACCAAACCGAGTCAATCAATTCAAGAATCGATTCCCAATACTAGTGGTCTGCAGTCAGTCAGAGGAACTGTTACAGATCGACCGAGAAGAAATATAATTATATCAGTTCAAATTTACATATTTCGGGTTGTTGATCCGGCCAAACTTGGTCATTTTGAGGTCTGAGAAATTGTACGATCATATCGGAGCGGCTAATATATTCAAAGGCTGATTGTACTAATTATTAATAACTATTTTGACGCAATAAACTCTGGAGGTTGTCAATGGGTCCCAGGATCATTTTTGACTAACTGCGACATTTTACTCAGCGAATTCAATCCTAAGTTGAATGCACGTGAAATTTCTAACAATCAAATAATCAGTGAAATTTAATACAAAGATTTATACCAGAGTAAGTTATTTGAATCCAATACAATCAAAATATTTACGTCGTTTAATAAAGTATCACATTTGTAATGAATGCCATTTGGGTTTTCTTCTATAATAACTTTACGTATAATTTTTGATTGTCAATATCGAGGTTGTTTTAATTCGAAAACAAGAGCAGTGCAAAAGCACATTTCTTTATTCGTGATAATAAAATTATACATGTTAAATGAATTTTAATATAATTACAGTTCATTTTTAGAAGAATCCTTCGAAAATTTATAAGAATTTTCGCGTTAAGATGTATATTAGGATTATTATACAAGAATAGTAGGAACAACTCAACCCGAGAAAAATGAAGATAAAGTTTTAAGAAAAGCACTCAACAAAATTGGATTTGGAGAATATCCACCAAATTTCAGCAATTAATAGTATAAGAAGTTCTTTAATTAACAGCACATCGACCCTATTCTTTGTTTATGGAGGTCTAACTGGAAATGTAAATGGCGCAATATAAAAAATGCAAATTTGTTGCCTGTGATGTAAAACATTAGGGGGTAATTTGGCTATGCCTCTCCATTGGCTATCTCTAGTTTTATGAATAAATTTATAATTTTTATTCATTTATTACATTAAAAGTCTAACAAATTTTTGATTGAAACTCTTAGAATGCATGCCTGGGTGTTGCGCTGACGAATTTGAATATTAGAAATAAGGTTGCAAAATTTCATGAAATTTAATAATGAGTGGAATTTCGCTTAAAGATTTAAACTTTTATTTTTTTAGTGAAAGATTCGAAAGCAATTTTTTGACACTTATTCCTGCAATAAACTTATTTTTGGTACTAAAAATCTTGTTTAGGGTGCATAAAGTATATTGTCTCTTATGTCTCCATGATCTCTTTTGTAAAATTGAACTAAATCTTGGTTTTTTAAAATTGGAAAATTAAACTAGATTTAAAACAAAATCCTTGAAATAAATGTATAAATAAAATTATTGTTCTTACTTTAAATATATCTCTAACTTTAATTTTAATTAAATATTCTCTTATATATATAATTTTAACTCATTTTGCAAATGTTATAGAACATTTATTCAAATATTTTTGGAAAATTCATAGATGGCGTTAGTTGTAGCGAAATGAAAGATATTTTTTTGGGGGTGAAAGTTTCATGAAACTTTCGCGGAACTTTCAGATGAAATTTCCACAATATTTCACTCTTTGCAACCATAATTAGAAATGAGAACCAATAGAGAAAACTATTGAATACTAATTCAAAATAAAAAACAAAAAATGAAAACAAATGAAATGTGAGTCAAGTTCTCAAAGGAATCCACGAGTGATAGCACTGACTTTAAGAGTTCTTTAAGAGGAAGAAAATGATTGGACAAGACTGAAAATAGAAGAAAAGATTACACTGGTTATTTTAGACCAATCAGGTTTAGAGCCGTTATAGTAAGTCAAATTCAAATATACGTGAATATGTACAGGGGCTCCAGGGAGAGGATAATGCTTAGTCGTCATAATCTTGCAGAATTTAATTGAAAATGTCATAATTTAACAGACCTTCGACTAATTCTGTCAGAATATAACAGAATTTGACAAAATTCTGCTATTTTTCTACTAATTTAGACAGAATTTCACAGAATATTCCGAAAGTTGCTATAGAATGGGAGGTTTGCTCGCGAGCGACGTAGGAGAGTACCGGCCAAAATCACATGGGCCATTCCGGGCTGGACCTCCCCCCCCTTCTTTTGCAATCCATGCAAATTACTCCCACATATACCTCCTTGACTAAGTTTTTTGGTCATACCCTAACTAAAACGAAGGAACAGTTGTGTTCAACAAAATAACCTAGGTCTATTTAATTCTGGCAAATTTTTAAAATAAAAATAGATTTTCAACATTTAAATTTTTTTTTTTTTTTTGTAAAACTTCTTCGAAATTTATTATTTATTCGTCACTTAAATATCTATTTATTTACAACTTATTTCTCTTGTTTTCCAAATGTAATGTTATTTTTAGTGATAATAATAATAATAATAATGCCATGAATTCTCTATATTAACAACTAATATAAGCGCAAAAAGAAAAAGAGGGGAAAAACTATTTATTAAATCTAATGAATTGTATGAATGCATGAAAAGCACAAAAAAATTAGATAAAAAAAAAAAATAATAAACACAAAAATTATAAATGAATTAAAAAAACAAAAACTTTTTCCTCCTTTCTATACATTTACACAAATAATATGGGATTTGATTGTATTTAATGGAAAAGAATATGTGTTTTACACCTCATATATGGTTATAATTTTTTTTTTTAATTATTAATTGAACAGAATTTAAGTCTAAGTTTTTTTTTGTATTTTTCAACTCTTTTTCTTTACTCATGTTTTCCGATTCAAACAAAAAAAGCGATAGAAAATAAAAAACATTAATGAATGAGAAATGAAAGAAAATTTTTAGTCATTTAAATAGTTTTTCTTTTTTTAGAAAAAAAGGCGAAATAAATGATTTGATTTTTACGAATGAATACAAATGTTTTGTTTTGTGTGTGTTTTTTAAATGAAATATTCAAATTGATTGAAGTCATGGATGAGGTTTAGGAGAAAGAGATATCACAATTGAAAAAGTGGCCAAAACTTATATACTTTTTCTTTCAATTTCACAAAAATTTTCTTTTTTTGTCTCAAAAAAAACACATAATTTTCTAATTAATTAATTGAATCAATATTTTTAAGGACTTTTCTCTATAACACCGTTTGAAAACAATTTGTAAAAATCAATTAATTAATAGAAAAAAAATTCTGTTTTACTACAAAAACATTTCTCAAATTGTTTTTCTTTTGCCACAAATTTTTTTGATATATTTAGTGTTTATATATGTTTTGTATTTGTTTTGAGTGTTTCTTGGCTTTAAATACGTATAATAAGTATTGAAAAGAGAGAGAGAAAGAAAGAAATAAGAGATAATAAATAGAAAAATATTTAGTAATCAATAAAAATCTAATTATTAAACAGAAAAAAGAGACTATTTTATGCTCCAAAAGAGAACAGAAGGGAAAACAAATCTAAACAACTTTTTTTTAAACTAACAATAATTATATCACTAATAAAGAAAAATTGGGAAAAAAGACTTTTGTTATACAAATATTATTTTTAAAGAAAAACAAAACAATTTTTTTTCTATAGTTATTTCTCACATCGAATACAATACTAATAATTATAGAAAAAAAATCTTCTATTCCTTCCTATCAGTAGTACTACCGGTAATAAATTGATTGTTAAGTAATTTTTTGTTTTGTTTTGCTATTTATTTCTCAAATAATTTTGAAGAAATAGTTTAGTTTTAGAAAAAGGGTTTCGGAATTACTCTATACTTAATGTTCAGGTATTGGAAAAAATGAAAACATGAAATGACACTATTCTTCCCCTAAAATATAATAATAACAAGAATTTTGTTAAACATTTTTGTTTTGTTTTTTTTTTGAAATTCACAGAAAATTCGTATATTTTTTTGAAAATAACACAAAAAATTCTCCATTTCTTCTGTTGTTAATCAACTCGGATGTGGAGATAAGCCATTCATTAATAGATTAGTGTTCAGTAGAGGAACGGTCGATGAAATGGGAACAAACTCTGTCTGGAGCTGTTGTGGCACTACAGACATTGGCGGCTGTGGTTGTGGTGTCTGTACTCCTAATGACAACTGATTTATTGGATAAATAAGTGGAAATGCATTCGAGTTATTAATTAAATTATTAGTGATGTTGTGGTTATTGTGCACTACTGTAGGAATACTATTCTTCATTAGAATCGGCGTTGTATTCGATGGACAGACGGGTGTTGTAGTCGTTTGTGGATATGATTCGCACGCGTTCTTCAGTATTGGCGACAATGAATTGGAAGCAATGGCGCCATCGATCAGACCATTGAGTTGTTGTCTCTGTTCTGTCGTCAGATTTCCGAACCAATTGGTGAAACCAATGATATCTGTCTGTCCGCACACGTCCGACAGTTGGCCACCACTACCACTGTTGCCGTTCATACCGGCGACTGCGACCAGATTTTGTACGTCTTTGTTCACCATTGCCAACGCCTGTTCCAGTGCTTCCGTCTCCTCAGTGGTGGGTATGTCTCCGTTCTGGTGCTCCAGAAGAAACTCACTGAACGCGTCGTCCGGTATTTTGTTCAGCACTTCAGTGAAGTCCGCGTCGTTTGTCAGTTGCGGCAAATCGGCTACTATTGAGGCCACCAGTGCTTCCTCTGTGGGCTCCAGTGGTGGCGGCGGAGGCATCACTGAGTGCGGGTCCACTAGCGATGGCAGCACTGAGTGGTGATGTGACACCACTGGATGCGCCATCACTACTGGCGGTACAGTTGTGGGCGTTGTTATTGTGGAGGACGAGGGCATCACTAGCTGTGGCACAACTAATCTCATTAACGGTATGTCCGCCGCTGACACAGCACTGCTTGTCGTGTGTGTTGACGATGGTATCGGTGCTGTTGTGGCCACTGTAGCGCTAATTGTTGTCGTTATTATCGGCGACTGAGGTATTGATGGGATGTTTGCGTTTGTGCTGTGAATTGGTTTGACATTAATGCTGTGCTTATGTTCGATGATATCTGTGCTGCGATTGTGTTGTGAATCCGGCTTTTGTGCCAATAAATTAATGCTAATATCATTGGTATCGGAGTGGGAGTCCTCGTCCACACTACCAATACTCAAACGGCTATCAATACTGTCCTCTATGAGCACCGGTATGTCCGGTCCGTCCTTTCCCTTCCGTCTCTTTTTGCCTCTACGACTCACTCTCGTCAGTGCCATTGGTTTAGGTTTTTTGCGTTTTTTACCCCCCTTTCCATCCATTGAGGGTGAGTTCGGGCGCTGACCCTCTACTTCTCGGCCAACCAATTGATGGTAATGACAGAGTGGCTCCTCTTGTGTGATGTCGAACGTCGAGTGAGAGCACTGAGTCATTGTTTGGGCGCACTTTGCCGTACATCTGGAGAACAAGAGTTGGTCGACGTTATAGAGTATATGTTCGACACAGTGGCGCGTATAGGGAAGGGATGGACGCCTACAACAGCCACTTTCGTCCGACGCGTAACAACAAATGCCTTTACGAATAGAATTGGGCGAACGTCTGGCGCTTTCCGACAGTTTATAATCCAAATAACTATAAGATCTCGTGTTTGGCGTTGTGTTCAATGTCTTCAATATATTGCGAGTCCTTTCCAATTGTGGCCCAAAATCTGATTTACGAATGGATATGAGTTCCCGGAGAAGCCATTTCTGTGTTATTAATTCTGATTTCAATTCACTCGACTCTAAGTCCATATAATTTGTGCCAAAAGTGCCGAAAATCTGTGGACACATATCGTCTTCAGTGGTGTTACTGTCGTTTGTGATAGTCTTTAGTTTTGTTTTAGAGGTAGTGTTAGTCGACTGTAACCCCTGTCCACCACTCTTTCGGTGCACTCCGGGCTCCTCTCCCTGTTCCTCGTCATCGCTTTCAGACCAGATATGATAATTGAATATATTGTCCGATGATTTCGGTTTTTTACGGGCGAACACATACCTGTCCACACATTTCTTGTTGTCTTTCTTTTTACGCTTAGGTTTGGGTTTATTATTAAGATTTTGTGTTTTTTGTTGTAATTTATTATTATTTAAATTCAAATTATTATTATTTATTAGTTTTATATTTAAATTCTTATTTGATTTATGACTAGAATCACAAGAAGTGCTATTATTTAATACAACTACCGGTGCGGCTGTGCTCGTGGCTGTGGTTACTGTCGTCGTGGCTGTTGTTGTCGTACTTCTATCAACAGATTTCTTAATATTATTAATCGTATTATTATTAATGATATTTGAATTCACTTTATTTAAGATATTATTAATCGATGTGTTATTAATTGTGTTAACATTACTGTTCGCACCGGTAATGCCATTCAATTTGACAGTGGGTTTAATAAATGCATTAAAATTCGTAAAACAATCGGTTGTTTGAAAAGTAGACAATAGTTTATCATTAATTGAATTAATTGTTAAACTATTCTCTGAACTCAATGTCGTATTTGTAACACATTTTTGATTATTATTCGTATTATTATTTGTATTAATAGTACTATTCGTTTGATTAGCCGTTTGTGTCGCCCTCTTATCCTTCCTCTCCTTCTTGGGCGCCATTCCCGCGATCTGCATATGACTGTTACAAAACAGCCTGTCCTCTGTGGCTGGTATAGCGTTGGAACACTTTTGCTGATTATATTTGGCCACATGTCTGCACTGTCTGAACGGCGCCGACGGGTCTTCTAATATATGTCTAATACAGAAGGCGTAGCCATTAATACGTCTTTGTTTACAGAGTTTTATCGAATAAGAGCACAACGGCTTGTTGTCAACGGGCGAGTAGTGTATGTGTGAGCCCTCGTACAGCTGTATGCCATTAGGCCGGGCAGGGATGTGCTGTTTCGACCTCTGATGACCGCCATTGTTCACTACAGACGACTGTTTCCGACTACTGGTGGTTGGGGTCGGAGTCGATGTCGTTGTGGTTATTGTTATCGATGGCGACACAGATATCACTGTCATTAATGACTTTTGTTGCTGTTGTTGTAGTAGTGCTGGAAGTGTTGCCGAAGGCAGTGATGTCTGTGTCGTCTGCGATGTCTGGTGTGTGACTGTAGTCGTCGTTATGGGCGTCAGTGATGTTATCTGTGTTTGTGTCTGATGTCCGACACTATTCACGACAGACAGAGAAGTGTGTTGTTGTCCAACACCAGCACAACGACTGCCAAACACAACGGCATTACTTGTGGCCATCATTTGTGGCGATAAGCGGAACGATTGGCTCAATCTTTGGTCACATTTGTTGTAAACATTCTTCGGGTTTAAGAACAAAATACGACACCAATTGTGGGAAACATATGTCGAGAGAGAGAGAGAGAAAAGCGATATTAAAGTCATTGAAAAAACATTTGTTTTAATTACCATTTAATGCAGTCTTTGGACACAAATAAAGTGTTAAAATAATTAGCAAAACATAAATAAAATCAAAGAAATCTCAAAATCAAAACAAAAATAATTGTTTTTCGTCTCAAATACTAATGAATTCATTAAAAAATATGATTTTAATTACAAATTATTTTCTCTCAAAAAAAAAACTTTTATTTTTTTTCTAAAAATTCAATTGTTTTTCTTGTCATTAATTTATTTCTCCAATTGATCACAGATTTTATGGTTTGTTTTGTTTCAAAATATTTTCTATTCAATCGATTCCTTATTATTAATTAATATTTTTGTTTTTAATTGAGTTTCAAAACTAAATGTTTTTGTTTTTGTCTCTGTTTTCTGTATTGTATTTTGTGTTTGTATTCACACTTAAAATGGTGTTTAAAAATGGTTTTTGAATAAATACAATCGCTTTGTCTGTACATAAACTACGTCCAGGGTTTAGATACTCTAATGCTCCTTTATAGTTTTTTAAACAAATTAAGCTTCATATTTATGTAATTACGATTACATTATGTAAATATTGATAAAATAATTTTCATCAATTAAGCTTTTGTATGATTTTTTTCACCTAATTTATTTATCTAGATTATTCTTTTTTTGGGTATTCACTTTTATCAGTATTAGTTTGGAAAAGATGTTAAAAATAATTTCTATTTCATAATTTATATTTTTAGTGACCTTTCCTCTCAAAATATAGGAATACATTTGTTTGGAGTATTTTGTAGAATCAAATATATTGTTAATGAATATAAAATTTTCAACAATTATATCTATTTTCCATTGAATAATTCGTTTTATCTTTTTTTAATTCATACACACAAACTACGCATGCAATGGTTTAGTGAACCTGTTTTAATTTTAAAAAGCCCAGACTAGACTTGTATATAGCTATTAATAGCTTGAGATATTAGATAATAAATCATTACTGTTACACACAGTGAATCCGGTTTACAAATAACCTGTTTAAAAAGATTATCTAAAATAAGCAGCATTTTAATAGATGTTGATAAATTCCAGTAACATTGTCTTATCGTTTACAGCTAAGCACAGTTACTAAATTAGCAAAAATTTCTCATGATTATATCCTAGTTTGAAAACAGTGTCTACTGTATTGCTTAACACAATTTCGTTTAAGGAGACGTTATTTCTAAATAAATTTCTTATAATACAGTCAATTCTGGTTTTCAGACCTCTCTCTCTCTCTATCTTATCGCTTTTTCTACAAACCAAAACCAACTCCAATTGACTATAATGTTTTTAATACCTAATTTATTCACACTTGATTTTGTTCCTCCATCGTTTTTATACTTTGATTATGAAAACATTAAAGGGTAGGGTTTAAAAAATCTCTTTTCCCACAATACGTAATAAAAGTGTTTTTAATGCTCAAAATCAGTGCTTTGATGGTTTTCTAATACGAAACTCATTAAAAACAGTGAGTTATTGTTATAAATTGGTTTATTTATAGTATTTTTTAGTACAAACACACCTTAAATATAAGTGAAATTGTGCTAAAAAAGAGTTTATTTAGTGGTTTTTAATACAATTGTATTGCAAAGCATTGAAATATTACTAATTTGTAATGAATTTTACAAAAATTTTGAAAATGGCGCCTTTGGCACCGTTTTCTAAAAATTTGCTTAGGGTAAAGGGTATTTTATGCAGAGCCAAAACAGCCAGGGAGGGTATTTCGTGCTAGACCCCATCGACATTTTTGTTTTGTGAAATTTAAGTAGGGATATTAAAAAAACCCAGCTCGGAATACATACCCACTAAAATTTTTCGAATATTCTTATAGGCTCTCCGCGAGTTACCATTTCTCAAAATGCCAGGAAGATATACAAAATCTCAAAATATGCAAAAAGGAAAGTAAAGTAGAAATAAAAAATCACGATATCTGGGTACTTAGGCTATACTCTCATGCTTATCATTGGTTTTTCTAAACTTTATACAGGGATGTTCAGACTAAAATATTAGGAGGGGTATTTTTATCTGCAAGAGCCTAAGGAGTCTAGGGTAAAGTAAAATGGCTAGTTTTGCTAATTTTGGTCTAGGGGGTGTAGAAGTCTTAATTTTTGAATACAAGATGTAATTAATGTGCTTTTAAATCAAAGATTCGGTGTTTTTATAGTTTTTTTAATATAAAATTCATTAAAATCAGTGAAAAATGTAAAACCAGTCAAAACAAGTGTATTTTTAGATTTTTAAAATGTTAACTGATTGAAAACTGTTAAATAGTGTTAAAATAAGTTTAGTAAGCGTTTTGTTAATACAAGATATGGACAATGAACTCAAAATCAGGGGGTATTTTAAATCACCAAGATCGTGCAGAATTTAATTAAAAAAAGAAATTTAACAGAATTTTAACCAATTATATAAGAATTTAATAGAATTTGACTGAATTTAGGCAAAATTGTTATTTTTCTAAGAATTTACAGAATATTCTTTAAAAAGGGCAATTTCGGAGCCGTTCTCTCATAATTTTTAGGAGGGGAGAGGTCCTAATTGTTTGTTCATCACAGGGTGTATTTTGGTCATTTTTCAATACAGGAGGATATTTTAGCTATACCCCCAATATTCATCCCTACTTAATACAAAATTTAGTGAATATAGTAAAATATTACTATTTTGTTATGTTTTCTACAATATATTTTGAAAGCTGCGCCTTTGGAGAGGGGTTACCTCGCGGATCGCCTTAGGGATATTCGGTCAAAATTCCAAGAGGTGTATTCCGGACTACACCCCCTTCCTCTGGACATATCTCACTTATTTTAATCCTATTCTAGATTTTGTTCCTCAAACTCTCTATACATACATGAGGTCCCAAACCGACAGTTGACTGTAATATTTGTTTTGAAACAAAATTATTAAATCGGTATTGAATTGAGAGTAAATACGAAAAGAAAACATTTAATTAAATATGAAATAAAAATGTGATTTAACTAAACGTTTAAATAATAATCAAAAAACAATTAATATATAACTAAACAAAACAGAAAACTATTAATAAATTTAATAATCATTTAAATCGACAAAAGAGGAGAAGAAAATAAATATTAATTAAAGCAAATGTTTTGATCGGAAAAACAAAACAAAAAAATTTCGGAAAATATTTAAAAATATCAATAATTTTTGCAAAAAAAAGTGCATTTTTTGTGGTTTTGTTTCTCAACAAAAAAAATAATAATAAATTAATTTTTTTTGTTGTCATTTCATTGATTCAGTTGTTTAGACAAAAATCAAATGCAATTTAATTAATAATTTGTTGGTTTTGTTTCACTATTTTTTGTGTTTAATTAAAAAAAAAAAAATTAAATAAATCGCAAATTAATTAATAATAAAAACAAATTTAATTAAAAAGTGTTTTCAATTAATTGGGAATAAAATAAAAGACAAAACTAATGCTATAATTGGTTTCACTGAATGAAAACAAAAGCAAAACTGAATTTAATTACAAAATTCAATCGGAAATCAAAGAAGTATTAAAGTATTGAATATCACAGCAAACAGAAAAAGACTTACTTTTAATAACAATTAACAGCAAATTAAGTCATAATAACAAACAATAAAAGTTTTTCTCTCTTGTGCTACCAATCAATCGATATATTGTTTGGGATTTAGTTTTTAGGTTTTGTTTCTCGGCTTTTGTTTTTTGATTTGATTTTTTTTTCTCTCTCTCTCTCTGTTTAGCCTCTAATTCAATACCAAGTCTTGTGTCGCCAAACGATTACAACAAACTATTCATTGGTTTTTCATAACTTTTAGTAAAAAAAAAACCGATTATCAGCTGATTATTACTGCAAAAGTCGATACAACACTAAGATATAAGATATTAAATAGAAAATTATTTTTTAATCATAAGTTTATATAAAGTTTATATAATTCAAAGTCTGCTTAATTAAACACATTATTTAATTCCTTGTGTTTCCTCTCATCTCATCTGCAAAAGTGTTGCACAAAAAAAAAGTAAAAAAATATCACAATTTTCTCCAATTTATTTGTAAAGAAAAAATTTAAATGTGTTTTAAAATAATAATTAATTTATAATTCATATTAATTGTGATTATTATTACTGAAAAATCATAACTTCTCTATAAATAATGGCAAACGTTTCGGTTCACAGGTATTAAAAAAAACTGTTTCTCTTCTTCTTTTAATTTTATTTATTTTTAATTCAAAAGTTTTTCTTAAATTTTTTTTTCACTCTCTTATGTGAAGTAACGACACAATACCAGTAATATTTATATTTTCCTCATATTTGTTGAACAAATGTGACGCAAATTCAATAAACGAATGAATAATTTGAACGAAAATTTAGTAAAACTTTTTTTCTTAGCAATCGATTCGCAGAGAAATTACTGTATTATCAAAAAACTCATGCTTTTTATGGGATTTTCATTTCTATTGATAATTGATTTTCATTTTTTTTTGTTTTGTTTTGGATTTTTTCTATTGTTTTGTTCACTTAAGAGGATATTTAATCCTGAAGTTGAAATGCAGTTGGAGTGAGAGAGAAGTGTTTAGTTCTGAGTTCTAATGTCTGTATGTTTTTTTCTGCAATTAGTCTAAAACTTCCTTAAATAACAATTTTTATGTTTAAAAATAAAGTTTTATATTTTTTTTAGTTTGTATTCCAAATATTCTTTGATTGATTAGTTCTGAAGATATATGTGTGATATATATCTGAGTCCTGCTCTCACTGGACATGAGCTAACTGTCCATATGTTTGGTCCAAAATATATTATAACCTATGAATTGATTTGAGGATTTGTGTATTTATTTTAAGCTAAAATTCTTAGTTTGTTTACTGTTGTCTTGCTGAAAACGCGCACAGAATCTCCCTGTCATTAATCAGTGTCCCCACTCCTACACCCATAGACTACAATCCGACCTTAGCTTTAAAGATGAGAATAATTTCGCATCAATTCTTTAGTGATTCTAAATTATGCATTCAGTACTTAAATATCTGTATAATTTTTATGTACTCTATATTAAATTATTCATTGCTTTTACCCCTGGATTATTATCAACAGAAAAAATTCCCCTGACCTTAAATATTTTTTTTTGTATCGCTTAAAATAGGAAAATATCTCTTTTATCTTTAAATTTGTGATATTTTCAATTTCAAAAATGTTAAATCAATTCTCAAGAACTTTCAGTAATTGAGAAAAGCGTAGGAAAAAATTTTTCCCCCGATTTTATATTCATAACTAATGAATCATAAGTTAAATACAATTCAAATTCTATTGAATGACATTCTCATTTATCTATACTTGTATTCTTGACAACCCTTTCCTTAAACAGATAGATACAATCTTCCAGAATTAAAAGAGCACACCATATACGACCTTTTCTCAATTGTCCATATACTTATAATCAGTGATTCGCACGATTACCCATTTGGGTAAAGTTTTTTGGGGACTGACTGACTTCCCATCCCATCCCATCCCCATCCCATCCCCATCCCATCCCCATCCCATCCCCATCCCCATCCCATCCCATCCCATTTCCATTAAAATTATTGGAAAAATTTTATTATGTATTTATTCAATTTAATTCAGTTCCATTTTCATCCGGTCTTACATAAATATTTTGTCTTTTATACAAAAAGTATGCTACTATAATAACAATAAATACAATTATTACAAGAATAATAATTACTGCATATAACACTGTATTATCTGAATATTTTAATGGTATTAATTTCGTATTATATGCTTTTTGTAAATTTTCATGTTCTTTTTTGAGAGTGTTGATCGCATCCTTATTTTGATTGTTTAAATCAGCATAGAATGTATGAATATCAGGAAAAATGTTAAGGTTTGCAATCCTATCCCATCTCCGATCAAAATTTGTTATCGTTTCCACTTTTAATATAAAATCTGATGATATTGTTCTATTATCAATTTTAATAATATCATTAAACGGAACAGAAAAAACTGAATTAGGGCATTTGGTTGTTGTTTTTCCTAAAGTTATGAAGCTTGGATAGCAATAAATATAGTAGGAATCTCCCACTATTTTAATTTGTAGCATTTGCTGATTTTTAATATCAGCTATTGAAACGCTCCTTGTTCGTGTATAATATCTTAGTGTTATTTTAGAAAAATTTAAAACAAGTAATAGAAAAAGAAATAATATAATAAGATAGAAAGAAAATAAATGATATTACAAGATGTATTAATTTGAACAGGGTCACATGTAGAATAATGGGGCTCTAATATAAGTCCATCTTCTGGGTCGAGCATTTCCTGTGGAACATTAACAACACATTGTTTGTCATCAGAATATAAAGCATGTTTAGGGCCTGTGTATTCTAGGATATAATAAGAGTCGTTTCCACGTTTTTCTAAAACTTTAAATGCTTTACGTTCCAGAATATGATACTCAACAGAAGCATTGAAATATAAAATATCTATTTGAACTTTCCTTTTTTTCCTATTAAATTGACATCGCTTAGGCATTATTAATTTTGATGGCTTTATATGTCTTTGTTTAAACGATTTCAGTTGTTCTGCATCGAATATTGGTATTTTAAAACCTTTGTTAATACAATGCATATTGTATATTAAGAATATATTTTATTATTAAAACAAAATATTAATAAGTCTGAATAAATTAACAACAAATTATGAAGTTTATATTCTAAACTCATTAAATTAATAAATTATTTACCTAAAATCTTCATAAAAGGTAGATGCAATTGGTTATCAATCCACTTTTCTTTAAAATTATTTATAACGGATAAAATAAAATACATATCTGAATTCATATTCGATATTTGATATGTATCTTTCGTCATTCTAGATATTCGCTTATATATTTTTATGTCTTCTTTTGATAACTATGAATTATTTTATTTAATAAACTGATGAATATAAAAAATACTTTTTCACTTACCCGTTCATTCACTTGGCGTACCATAGATGATACATTTTCAAAAAAATTTAGCTGATTATCTTGGTAAGTTTTTAAAGCTTCTAGCTGATTTGCCATATAGAGTTGAGCTGTTTGTACTTCCGCAATAGTAGCAGCATTAGAGAAACTACGCCATAATGCTACACTTGACATTGTGAATAAGCTACTAATTGCCGTCACAATAAGTATACCCCCTAGTGCCACAAGAGAAATAAATCTCTTCTTCCTAATTACCTTATTTTCAAATCTTTTCACTTTAGTTGAATTTCTAACTATATCGAAAATAAAATTTTCTGTTTCTTCGCAAACTTCCTATAATGAAAAATTAAATGTTTTCAATTATTTTAATAATAATTACCTTATTCTTATGGGATGGACATGATAATGGGATGGGTATGGGGATGGGATGGGGATGGGATGGGATGGGATGGGGATAAGATGGGGATGGTGATGGGATGGGGATAATATGGGGATGGGATGGGATTATGAAAGTTATTAGAAATATAAAATTTGATTGGGATAGGATTTGAGAGTGGAAAGTGATGTTGGGAAATAATAAAGATCAATTAAATCAAAAATCGAACCGTCAAAGGATCCCAAAACATTTTCTCCATATCTTGTAGACATAATTCTCGTGTTACGTTTCTGTCATCAAGCTCAAAATCATCATAGAAATGTTTTTCATCAGGCAAAAAAATGTCACATGTCTGCTCAATCGTAGTAGTGAATTCAGCAGAATTTATGCCTCTCAATACCGGTTCACCCTGATTCATCCAAATCAATGGGGGGACATAGGCAAAGCTTCCATTGCCAGCAGTTGCCCTATCGAATTCAATACAAAAGTAGTTCTGTAGAAGGTACATTGCTAAAATCATCATATCTGGGGTTTGCATTTTCGATTCCAAATAAGAATGAATTAATGCATTTAATGATTCACTCGCATTGCTAGTTGGCGTAATATTTTCGAATGCTGGAAATTTCTTAATATAAAATCTTGAAGCAAATTTCATGATATCTTCTCGTAGATGGTTATCAAAATAATTGAGTAAATTATCAACTTTTTTCAAATTTTTCTTCATTTCTTTGACTGTTTTTTCATATTCATTTAATGAATCACTATCAAGTAATTTATTAATATAATCGAGAAATTTTGTTTTAATTTCAGTTGTAATTCCTTTCGATTTATTATTTTGCAACCATTTTTTAATATCCCTTTTTATGTGATTTTGACATATAACTAAATTAAAATTTAAATTTCTGATCGATTGAGTGATGGCGCGTTCCCTATCAGAAATAAAAGGTAAACTTTTATAATCTTCAAGCTTTAATAAGTCTTTAGCTATTTTTAAAAAATCAAAATGTGTAGTATATTTTTTTGTTTTATGAATGTGAAAAAGAACGGGATAAATAGGTTTCTCTTCCAATAAAATATTTTTAAGTGTTATGATTGTGAAAAAATAATGGCCAAATGAAAACCCAGTGTCAATGCTGATTTGCTCTCCAAGATTATTAGATTTTTCAGCAAATTTTAACATTCTAATAGAATAATTTATTAAATCTTTGCAACCAAATATCACACTTAATTCTGGATATATTTTTATATGAATTATATAAGGTTCAATATAATCAGCCAATTCTAGTAAATTATAAATATGATCTTTTGGTGGTCTTTGATTTTCTTGCATATAATACTTTTTATTACTAATTTGCTTTTTATTTTGTGGAAGTAATATTGGGCCATAAGCATCAACATATTCCTTTCCATTTTTCATTAAGTCTTCTGTTGTTTTAACTACTTTTTCTTTATAAATCAGATGTGGTGGTTTCGATGTATCAATTTTATCCAATACATTTGGATGAGTTTTTCTAAATAATCTCTTAAATATATTTGTAGGTTTGGTTGAAGGATTGTGCAATCGTTCATCTCCCGTGTAAACAAGAAGGTAGACTCTTTCTGAGATTGGAACATCTTCATTAAAATATATATATCTTGAAAATCCAGATATTATTTCTTTGTCATTTTTAGATTTTTTGTGATCATTGTATAAATAATATTTTTGTCTTTTAAAACAAGGTTTTTCTTTATTTCTAGTTGTTTTTGCTTGTCTCCAATGATATTGGTCCATTACTACTACTTTTGCTGTTTGATATTTCTCGTGAGGTTTGAATAAAAATATCTGACCAGCTAAAATAATGATTACTATTAAGTTTATCTATTTAATTGTAAAGCGTTTCAGAAATAGGGCTAATAGACTTACATTCTTGATCGGGACAAGTTATAAGAATAAAAATATGTGCGTTCGCCTAATTTGTGAATTCTGTTTCCGACTACAGTTAAAAGGTTTTAATAAAACAAATTCTGTATTTTTATTAAATATAGCAAATATAGTCATATTAATAACAAGAATCTTATATTTTTAAGTAAATATGAATGGAGCTTTTCATTCATTAGAATATAACAATTTAACTGCAGTGGGAAAGAGAATTCACAAATTAGGCGTACGCTCATATTTTTATTCTTATAACTTGTCCCGAGCAAGAATGTAAGTCTATTAGCCCTATATTTGAAACGCTTTAATAAGGTTATAAGAGTAAATATTAACATAAACCTTTTGGGAGGACAGGTGGTGTGGACATTAAGTACTCCTTATATTTTGTTGATGCATTTTGTAAATAAAATTCTGCTTTTGTATTAGGAAGCAAAATCTTACAAGTTTTAAAAATTTTATTCACTTGAGGTTCCGTTTTATATTGTCCTATATTCGAATTTTCTGTTTCATTTCCTCTATTTATTGATGCAATCGAATTATCTGACCTAATCGAGTTATTTTCAGAAGAACTATCTTCATTACCCCCACCAAATAATTCTTTGAAATAGGTTGTTTCATTAATGAAAATTCTTGCCTTCTTTTTCTGTGAAACATAATTTTTTATTTTTCAAAAACGCATTTTTGTAATTAATATTGAATAATTATAACTATAATTTTATTTACTTACCTTTTTAAATCGATGCATCATTAAATATAAAAATAACAAAATTAAAATCGAGATTTCTTTTTCATCCATTACAAATTATCAGGTTTAATTCTTTAACTTTTATATGTTTTAATTGAAATCAGTTTATGGATTTTTATTAATCTAAACAATATTATAAATATTATAAGTATTAAAATATTTTAATAATAAAATTTACAGATGTTTAATTTAATTAATATATACAATAAATTAATGAGTTGATAAACTGGGATGGGATGGGATGGGATGGGGATAGGGATGGGATGGGGATGGGATGGGGATGGGATGGGAAGTCAGTCAGTCCCAGTTTTTTGTGTTATTAGGACTTCATTTGTGTGTTTCGATTGATTTCCTTATGACGACATATCCTAAACACAACTAC
>JAQFXN010000633.1:0-19941 GCA_034693365.1 Liacarus xylariae | reverse complement strand
CCCCCCCCCCTCCCCATTGTCAATCCCTAAACTATGCCATTTATCTACAAAAAGTCTGAATATTTTGTAAAATTTCGTTAAAAATAGTAAAATATTATTCATATTCTTTGAGTTTCTGCTAAATTCGATTAATTTTTATAATTTCGTAATACATTCATGACCCTCCAAACCTAAATCACCAAGAAGATAACGTGACACAGCTTAATATATTTCCACAATGTCTCAAAATAAAAATAAAAAATAGTATTCTCGGTTCAATAATATTACAAAATCAGCTACTTTTCATAATAGGCTCATAAATGAATATCTTTGCTAAACAATAGATAAAGTAGGGATGCCCAATGGGGGTATAGCAAAAATACCCCCAGCGTCCGAGATTTCGAAAATTCCCCACCCCCTGACTTTTTGCGCCACAGGCGTAAAAAGTCGTATATTTACCATTAAATTTGTGCACCCGGTGCATTTTTATATTTTAAAATTTTTTTCTTTTAAACAAAGTCTCAAAAAACCCCCTCCCTATACCCTCGACTCTGTCTAGTCTGGCTACTCCTGCTTGTATCAGTACACCATACCCACTGACTTCGAGGTCATTGGACATCCCAGAGGTTAAGGGATGGCCAAAGACATCATAATTAGGGGGCACTGATATGAGTCTCAATATCACAGCGCAAATAATCATTCTCTTAAGACTTAAAATTTTACAAAATTCTGTTATTTTTCTAAGAATTTAGACATAATTTCACAGAATATTCCAAAAACCATGTCTTCGACGCCTAATTTCTCAAAATTGTCAAGTGTTGAACTCTTTTATCTTCACAGAGGGGGTGGTCATATTTTTAGTTTTTTGGAGACTGGAGGGTATTTTGGCTACACCCCCTATTGACCATCCATATATTCTATGTTAGCTAAAGGGGGTAAAGCCAAAATAATCTCTGTGGCGAAAGTAATACAAATTACTCGCCCATTGACTTTTTGAGCCGAAGGCTACTTTATTGCAATTTTAATATGCCACCAGTTGCATATTTCATTTTGTTGTCTTGCAGCATACATCTTTACAATACCTCCAAAACAATTTTTAACAATACCTATTCTTATATTCTTTCTATCTCGACTGACCTTGGCTATTATAAAACACTTTCTCGCAAAAAATTAAAAATGACAATTTTTCAAAACCCAACAATAATTTATTACATTGCTAGATTTAACTAAATCTTTTTTTGAATTCTTGATTTCTTATTTCTCGTTTTATGCTTTTTAACCAAAATGTGGTCAAAGTTGTGTGAAAGTATTTAAAATAGATCAATTTGCGATTAATTTAGCTAAAATACCTCCACTTCCTGTATCTGAATAGTGACAAAAATACCCTTCTTGTAATTAAAGAAAACTGAGATTCTATTTTGAGGCCCTGTCCCAGGAATTTTGAGAAAACGGCGCCGAAGGGACTGTTTTTGGAATATTCTGTGAAATTCTGTTCAGTGAAATTGGTCAAATATTGTTGTTCTAGCAGAATTAAAAATATTAACTTTATCGGTTAACTCCATCAGTGTTAGACTGGTCTCCCTGGAGGACATTCTTATATACTATATTTTTTAGAGGGTGCATTTATTGAAACAGTCATAGTGGGGCGCAAATCCACTGCTAATCCGTCTGTCATGCGCTTAATTTGACTACCTAATTTATCATAATTTGCTTGAATTCTGTAAAATTCTTGCAGAATTTGTCGAAATTCTTTTAAATTACGCCTTTTTTATTTAAATTCTGCAAGGAAAACACAATTGCAAATTACTATCCCCTGTATATTTGATGCTTATATCAGTACCATATATTTATACCTCCTGACTAAGGTATTTGGGCATCCCAATATAAATAAAGAAAAGTATCATGTCTAATATTAAAAATATATACGAAAGTGTCTTTTATTAAGTTTTGGTTTTTATTTCCCTCCATTATATTTTCCCGGAAAATGGAAAGTTCCGGTAGGGAATTTATAGGGAATATTCCGGGAGGGAACTTTAAGTCGAACCCTATATATAATACACAGTTATATAATTCCTTTTTTTGCTCGAAATCACAGAAGAGCTTCTAAGGGAAGGGTTTCTAAGGGTTGGGAAAAATTGTAAGGGTTGGGAATTAAGGGAAGGGTTGAGGATTTTTTCATAAGGGAAGGGAAGGGTCAGAATATCTTAGAAAAGTTGGACCTCTATTGCTAACTTTGATGACTCATTTCAAATGAGAGACACCTGTAGTTTGAGAGCAGAAGTTAAATAAGTTCAGTCTATAAATGAAAGCATTGTCTCAAATACTGTAAAATAAAGTTTTCATTAATTTATTGTTTTATTTAACTAATAGTCAAATACAATGTCAGCCATTCATGCGTTGAACCCGAAGGCAGAGATTGCCAGACATTCTCAGGCCTTAGCCGTCAATATCAGTGGCGCTAAAGGTCTTCAAGAAGTGCTTAAAACCAATTTGGGTCCGAAGGGAACGATGAAAATGTATGCTTACATGCGTTCACTTGTGTTACACAACCTTTGAATGCCTTAAATGGGAATCAAAATAATTAATTGTCCTATCGTTTAAAGGCTGGTCAGCGGCGGAGGGGATATCAAAATCACTAAAGACGGCAATGTTCTGCTCCACGAAATGGTAGGAATCACTCACTCTATTGATTGCACACAATTGCTTGCATTTCATGTCACACCTGCTAATAGGAGTGACACCACTGGCCCTTTTATAATAGAGTTAAGACTTATATTTAGGAGTCGAGTCCTGTTCTCCATCGGCCACAGCCTATCGAAACACTATTGTTCAGAAAAGGGGGGGTTTTTAGAATTGTTTGAGCACTAAGTCTTAGATTTGGGTATTGCCCGTGAATTGCGTAATTGAATGTATTCTTTCTTCAATATCTGTGCCATTAATCTAAATAACTGTTGGACAGAATCAGTGACAACCCAGGGCTAGAGGTAGTGGTAAAGTTGTGGCAAAGACTGGTTTATTAATTTAAATCTGTTTTGGAGTTAAACACATATATTTAGGCAAAAACCGATTTCAGGCAAAGGCACGTAGTTTTCCAAAGACTCGATTCGGTAGTAATGGGTGTGAACTAAACGATTAGAATTATAAGTGGGATTAAGAAAGTTTGAAATCGTGTCCAAACCACACCATTTGCACCTCTAGTGATAAGTTGATGACTGCGTTGACATAAAATTTTAAAGGAATTTCGAAAATTGTTTGATTATATTGTTTTATAAACACCCAATACCTAAGCAAATACAACACCCGACGGCTTCACTCATTGCCAAAGCCTCGACCGCACAGAACGACGAGACGGGCGATGGAACCACTTCTACAGTACTTCTGATCGGAGAACTGCTAAAACAGGCGGAACTTTTTATTAATGAAGTAATTTTTCAATTTATTGTATAATTATTGTATTGTTTTAACAATTATTGTCTGAAAGGGATTACATCCCCGAGTGATAGCAGAAGGATATGATTTGTCGCGAAAGAAGGCGTTGCAGGTGTTGAACGCCATTAAAGTGGAACAAAAAAATGTGGACAAAAACGTTTTGATTGACGTCGCGAAGACCTCATTGCGAACCAAAGTTCACCACAAACTGGCGGATCATTTGTCGCAGATCTGTGTCGACGCTGTGCTCGCTATACGACAAGAGAACAAACCGATAGATCTTTTTATGGTTGAAATTCAAGAAATGCAGCACAAGAGCATTGAGGACACGGCTCTTATCAAAGGACTGGTCTTAGATCACGGCGCCAGACATCCGGACATGAAGAGACACGTGAAGAACGCATTCATTCTCACCTGCAATGTGTCCCTCGAATATGAAAAGACGTATTTAATTGTCATTTATTAGCAATAATTAAATCGTTAATTGTTTTGTTTGTTTCTATGCCTTTCAGTACAGTTCACTCGGGATTCTTCTACAAAACAGCCGAAGAAAGGGAACGACTGGTTGGCGCCGAAAGAAAGTTCATCGACGACAGAGTCGACAAAATTATTGAACTGAAGAACAAAGTTTGCGGCGAAGACCCGGAGAAGAGTTTTGTGGTAATAAACCAACAGGGAATAGACCCCATCTCTCTGGACACCCTCTCCAGAGCCGGAATCGTTGCACTTCGAAGGGCTAAACGACGAAATATGGAACGCTTGACTCTGGCCTGCGGGGGCTTTCCTATGAACTCTTTGGATGACTTGACGCCTGAATGTTTGGGATTCGCGGGTCAGGTATATGAGCACACATTGGGAGAGGAGAGGTATACGTTTGTGGAAGAGTTGAAAAATCCACTGTCGGTCACTATTCTTATAAAAGGGCCGAATAAACACACTATAGTTCAGGCCAAGGATGGCATATATGACGGACTTCGAGCCATAAAGAATGCAATCGAAGACAAGTGTGTGATTCCGGGCGCCGGAGCTTTTGAAGTTGCGCTCTATTCTGAGTTAATTAAATATAAGAATGAGGTCAAAGGGAAGGCACAGTTGGGGGTGCAGGCGTTCGCCGATGCGCTACTTATTATACCGAAAACCCTGGCCTTTAATGCGGGTTTTGATCAGCAGGACGTCATCATTAAGTTGTTACAAGAATACAACGCTTCAAAACAAGCGGTTGGAGTGGACCTCAACACTGGAGAAGCCATTAATCCAACCGATTTGGGAATATTCGACAATTTCAAAGTGAAGCGGCAACTCATCAATTCCTGGTCAGTAGTAGTAGTAGTACTCCATTTACAACCGCTTATATTAACGATATTTTGCCTTTTGTTTCAGTACAACCATTGCATGTAATCTACTATTAGTGGATGAGATAATGCGCGCCGGACTTACTTCACTCAAAGGCGACAAAATCTAATGCAATATTGGATTTAATTTTATATAAATAAGGAAAAGCATTAAAACTAATTTTATAATTGTATTAATTATTATTATATTTACATAAAACACATTTGTGTATACATTTGTGAGCGATTTTTTTCAATTATAGTTCCAAAACCTGATAAGTGTTAACCGATTGCACCGTTTTTTCAAAATAAAATTATAATCTTTTCATTCAATGTCTGTTTTAAATAAAAGCTATGAATAATGAATTTACACAATAAGAGATCTTTTTTAAGCTTAATTTCAAATTTGTTTAGACATTAGTGTTGCCATTGAAGGCACTGTAAGAAAGTGTAATTATGAAAACTGATGTTCGCTTATGTGATGTGAGCTTAGCTTCTATTGAACTGATCGGCAGTGAATTGAAATCGAAATAAAAGTTCAATAATTATCGAAATCGTCACTCAAATCGAAATATCACAGCATTTTTCAAATATATAGAAATCTATAGAAATGTTATTTTCAATGATTTAATTAATTCAATAAATAAACTCTACTATCGATTCATTCATTCATCGTCTGAAAGGGGTTCGTATTGTGGGGCCAATGCATTGTTTGTAGTACTGGTTGGCGTTCCACTGGCACTGATGGTCGATGACTGGATAGTTGAGCTACCAGTGCTTTGAGTGAGCGGTTCGACAGAACTCATTCCAATCGAAGACGAAACTGAAAATGGCGTCAAATATGAATAATTGTATCCGAAGGACATGTTATTATCGCTAAGACGGCCACCACTACTCCCACTACTATTACTAATACTCTTATTGTCATTACCTCCGGATGTGTTGACCGTTGGATGTGTTTTATTAGTGGTCGAGTCGCCCAAACCACTAATGGTTGCGGCCGTTGGCGGCACTACAGAACTGGTAACACTGTTACCAGCGTTCAGAGCACTGTATCCCTCCGACTGAGTCGTCACCACTGGAGTTGTGGGCGGTTTCGTGTCGTTGAGCGCCGACTCGATCTCAACACTGGACTCACCGCTCACTGCGACCGGACTTTTCTTTAATTCGATGACCGAAGACGAGACTGAATGGCTCTGATTGGGCACATCAGTGGCTATACTCTCACTGCTCGAACCTATTAGTGCTGTTTTGTGGCAGCCGTTCGACGAACCACTTTTCTGCACATCAGAAGTCGATATTAGGCTCTGTTGTGTTGATTGAGTGCTAGAAGTGGGCGGAATCTCATTGTCTGTCTTGTCTTTGGGCGACACACAAGAGGTGGTCAGAAGGTTATGGTCCGACTCGTCGATTACCATTTCTCCGGGAGAATTGGGTGAATTAGGACTGTCGGCCGCGTACATGTGGCTCAGGTCCGGCTTATTGGTGGACATGTGGTCAGCGCCTGCAGAACTGACCTCACAGTTGGACTTATCGCGACTCAAAAGTTTGGGTTTGTCTTCACTCTCTGACGAAGAAATGTTTTGCGTGTTTTCATTGCAAACACTTTCGTCTAATTTATTCAATTCTTGGGCCGAACTCTGAGTTATAGTCGTTTCGCAATCATTATTCCATTTGTTAGTCGTTTCGCCAATTGTTGTCGAAGTTTCAACTTTTTCACAAACACTTGAGTCCTGTTCTGCACTTTTTCTTATTTTCTTCGATGGACTTTCATCCGTGTCTTCATTGTCTTCAATAAGTATAGCATTTTGTGAACTCGAAGGAGACGTCGAGGGCGGGGCTGATGACCACGACTTGGATACCATTGAACTCTTGTGTGTGTCAGTCATTGGAGGGGATTTGGATTTTTCTCGCTTTAAATTATTGGTTCGATTTGTCGAATATATATCTCTTTCGGTAACATTTGAACTAATATTAGATTTCGAGTCCTTTTCCTCTCGATTTGTATTTAGATTTACATTCATTTTGTCGTTTTGTTGAATCGATTGCATCTCATTATTGGACCGTTTGTTCAAATCATCGTTTGTCTCATCGCTTGTAGTTCTCATTACTTCAACGATTTTATTCTTCACGTAATCCAAAGGCGATAAACCGATTTGAGAAGGATTTGTGCGATTGGGGTTTGAATTCGTTTGACTACTTGTGGTCAGCGATTGCTGCGATTGTTTCAATAGATTCCCTGAATTGCAAACCTCTGAACTGTCGGCGCTATAAATGTGACGATTAGTTATAGCACTTTGAACAGCACTGGTAGGCGACCACGTCGTCTGCATCTGTGCACTGAACGATGTTGTCATTTGGGGACTCGTGTCAGTTGAATGATTGGGCGGTGAAATGGGCTCAACGTTATAATGACTCAATGCAGGAGAGCTCGATTCGACACGTGTTGGATAGACAGGTCTTTCCTTTGGCGACATATTCTGTACGATTCTAATGATTTGTCGTTCGTCTGACTCTCGTCCATCTCTTCCATCCCTTACCTCTTTGTCCTGTTGTAACGCTTTTCTCAGTTTCCAACTCGAAAGAGGCGGTGAATGATTGAGCCCAGTGTTGGTCTCTGGTGTGGCGTTCGAAACAGCAGTCGCAGCGATGCCTTCGAGAACAGTGGACGAGCCCGATATGGATGGCATTGAGTTTCGAGGCTCTAATGCCAGGGATGGCATACCATAGATGGTTGGACTGCTTCGTGAGTCCATTTGGATGAGAGCATTGGCAGGACTTCGGCTGTCAGTACTATAGGTTTTGGAAATAATTGTTGCGATTCTTTCGTTTAGAGTTATGTTTTTAGATGAATATTCAGATGCAATGGTGGTGTTGGGAACGGGAGGTAATCTCTCATTTGTTGGGTACGACTTCTCTGAGTCTGGACTGTCAGCTATTGTCACCACTTCTTCGCGGTTAGAATATTGAGCTGACATTTGTTTTTCGGGGTTTCTATATCTGGCGAACAGAGAGTCCACTCCAGTTTGGGCTTCGGTTACAGTAGGGGTCGAACTGTTGACTGAATTATTGTTTTTATTATTTGGCGATTCTGTCGATGAGTTTATTTGATGTGTAATAATGGCGTCGATTAAGTTGGCGGCCGTGAACTGACCGCGAGAGGAGTTGCTCTTCTGGTTGTCCTTTTGGAACGATTGGGAAAACAGTTTTGACGCCTCGTTATCCAATTCACTGACTTGTGGTCTCACACCAGACATGTTATGTCGAGACTCAGACAGCAGTTCTAAATCGTCGTTACATTTCATTCGGAAACTGTGTTCACTCGGATGTCTGACCACCGGATCTGTTGGTTGTCTCAGTTCTCTTTCGAACTGTTCTCTGGAGAAGGGCTCGCGAGAGAACCTCAGACTTGGCTGTGATATACCAGACATCTGCTGGTCGTTCACTGATCTGCTATAGCGCTGTCGTTCCAAATCGGGGTATTCGTGTCGTTCCAACTCTAGACGTCTTCTCTGTTCCAAATAGACGTAGTCGTCAGTCACCGGTCCAGTGGACCGATTGGTTGAATAGAGTTTGGATTCGTTTTCGTGCGAAACAGTTCTCAATTTGTCCTCACTTTTGGTGGAGTCGTTGTCCGAATAGTTTCGAGGCCTTCCATGCATTTCCATTAACGACTTCTCCAGTCCTTCAACACTGGGCTTGTCTTTAATGTTTGAACGAATAGACGCATCGATTCGCGATCCAGAATTGGGAACAGATCGTCGCTCCAAATTAGGAACGGCAAGACTCTGTTGAGCTACGGCCGCATTGACCAGAGTTGTAAACGCATCGTGCGATGGACTGTATAGCGAAGAAGTGATGGGCACCTGAGAGGGCATTGAACTTCTCATAACTGAGTGCGTTAAAGGGCTAATAACTTCTGGTCTGTATTCGCGCGGAGAACTAGATTTAGGCGTTTGTATAACTGATTGCTTAGCATTGGATGCGTTCCAGTGCTGTATCACATTCTGACGACTCTATTGGTAATTAAGAAATCAATTATATTTATAAACACTTATCACTGAAACACAAGTCAAACAATAAAATTATTGATCGAAACTCACATAATTAGGACTCTGGGCTCCTATGGATGAGTGACGGGACCATTGATTGAGATGACCATCCGATGAGCCAACTATTTGTGACTGACTTTCTCGATGTTGCCCTCGATCTGAATAAACAGACGAAGGCATTGGCGGAACCGGAGAATTGTTTGAGTTCTGGACATAATTCGGATAAGAGTTTGTGATTCTGTTTTGTGTCGACATCTTCTGGTCGTTATGAGCAGTACGTGATTCCATTTGGCCGTGGATTGGAGTGGAACTGCGCCCGTCCTTCTCACTTGAATTACTGCCACGTCTTGTAAGCATTTGTTTGGATGTATTGAAATCAATCATTATTTGATTGGAACTGAGTTGTGATTCCTTATGAAACACAGTTTTATTCATTTTATAAGCATTTTGTTGTTGAAAACCGGGCGAATAGGGATGACTGGGCGGAGGCGACCGTCGATAGTATTGATCTACACTCGACGGGTCATACACTACGTTATTGCGGGATAACATTTCCTGTCTATTCTGGTCAGAGGCCATCGCTATCTCACTCTTCCTTCTGTTGTGATCAGTGGGCAAATTGGAGTTTCCGGCCATAAGAGGAGTGCCCAGAGTTATGGACCCCTCCTTATGAACTACAGTTGGAATTTGTCGAAGAAGTCCTTCATATCTATTGGGGCCAAAAGCAAAACTATTTGGTTGTGGTATTCCAGGAGTTCCCTGTGTTATTGAGCCACCGCTTGGCGCCGACACCGGAACCAGTTTTTCTCTATACATCTTCGGTGACAATTGAGAATAGGGTTGATTCGGCTTTCCTGATGTAATCAATGGCGGCGGCGGTGGGACAGGACTGCCTCGAGTCAAAGACATTTTATTGAACCCTCTGTTTGAAGGCGAGGCTCGGGATTGCATGTCCTGTGAATGCATTCGTTCGTTTAGAGGATAACCAGAGTTCATGTGCCGACTCGAGTCCGGGTGTTTCATCAAATTGTAAGTGTCTTTCGCCTCAACATTGGGTTCATTGCCTGGATTTGGGCCACAATTTTGGTTGGAATGTGCGGTCGGTATTAAACCAAATGGGTATTCATTTCGATGGGACAGCCCTTTGTCTTTCATTGATGGACTGTAATTACGAGAAGGACTGTAATTATCGATACGCCTGTCCTTTTTGCTCAAGTCTTGCACTTCATAATCGTCTGTTTCGATGACATACGGGTGCGATCCGTGACCGGGAGAGGGACTTAAATGTTGCGAATATGAGGCCATCATAGCTAAACCCTCGGGTCTCTGCAGGTCTGGGTTTTTATATAGTATTCGCGACGGACTCTCTCTACTGGTGTCGGCTTTACTCATATCAACAATATTTTCGCGTTTAATGATTGGCATCGGATAGACATTGGAATTGATTGAGTCATTTGAGTCCAATTTATTGCTTTCATTGTTGACAATTGGCTGCGAATTATTGCGCATTGGCTTCAGTGGTGTCTGAAGACTCATCTCAATCGCCTGATATATCAAATCCCGGACACACGTCGGCTCCTCTTTATTCACATTTGAAACCATAGATGAGGAGACAGATGTCTGGGGGGCTGAGGGGGCGTTTGGGTTAATGAGAAATGGGGGCACTTTTTGACGACTGTTTATACTATTAGTCGAATCCGATGTTCGCAATACTGAGGGCGAGTGCGAGGCTTTGCTAACCATATCCACAGCAAAGGCCGCGTCATGACTGGCCGGTCGCACGTGTTTGTCAATGGACTGGTGCTGGAAGTATATGTTATTGGATGGCGGAAACACAGGCATAGCTGAGTTGGCTCTGGGAGGCAGACTGACTGCCGGCGAAGACGAGAGCCGGTCATTGTCTCCGTTTCCCTGTCCCTCATCGGCACTCATAGTCGCACTGCTGTCGTAATCGCTTTTAAGACTCGTTTGCGAAGCACTCAAACCCTTATAGTCTTGAAGTTTATTGAAATTATTATTAGTCGACACACGGCTTGTATTCTCTCTCTTCTCGTTAATTGCCTTAATATTGTGGTCAATGTCTTCGATGGTCTTACTTATAGGACTCGAAGCACTGGCTGTATCGCTATTACATCTATCATTTCCTTCCTCTGCACTGGATGTCTCTTCACTATCGCCATCACTCATATCATTCCAGTACTCCTCAGAGTCCGAGTCATGACTTTTTCCTGTTTTACCCGAAGTTAACATAAATTCTTTTAGGATTTTATTCAAATTTAGAGAATATTTTTGGCTGAAATAGAAGTCCCGGCACTCTCTGTCAGTCTTAGTGCGCACCTGAGCCGCAATTGCACTCCAATTTTTGCCCACTTCTCTAATAGAGCTCTTCATAATTTGTATTTCATTCTCATTCCACGACAATTGGGCTAAACTTTCATTATTTTGGTTAATGTCTGTTCGATCCGATGGTGTAATCAAACCTATCCTTCGACTCACTCTCATTACACATCGCGGACACGCCGTCCGCACATCTATGGGAACATTCAATTCATTTGCGTAGAGCTGTCGGGCGTCTGGACTCAACTCAAACCACTGCTGAGGCAATGATTTCAATCGTTTAACTTTTCTTCGTGGAGTCTTACACGAAGGCACCGGACAGTGGCGCCGGACGTTCTTAAAGTGACACATAAGACAGACTCTCATTCCTTGTTTGAAGCTATTATTGCTTATGTTATACAGACTTATATTCGATTGAGACACAGGTCTTGATTTAGAAAAATTTTCAACTTTGGAGTTGCAAAGACAGCACTGGTGTGTTGTATCACATGTCGAGCTATTGGTTTCATTGTTTTCTTCGTTATCACTAATAATATCACACTTAAGACTATTTGTGTCGACAATAGGCTCCTCTTTTACGTCAGGCGTCGCACTTGTAATCACACTATCATTAGCCGATTCACTGACTTGGGTTACACTACAAGCACTCGCATCAATGGTCGTTGTATTGGCCACAGAAGAGACTGAAGTGGTTGTTGTGGTCGTAATTGTCGTCACTATTGTCGTCGTATTTTTCGTGATTTCTTCTGTATTTTGTTGTCGATTCACAGCAACACTGGGAGATGGCCTGTGCTGTGGTTGTGACTGTGCCTGCACTGCAATCGCCTGTTGTTGTTGTTGCTGCTGCTGTTGCTGTTGAGCTTTGACGAGAGCACGGGTACGCTTTTTGACCTGTTTTCTAAGCAATTGTTTATAATTTTCTCCTTTTTTCGAGAGATAATAGTATTGAACACATTCTGAAACACTTTTTCGGTCTAAAAAGCTGGCAATGAGTCCAAAATTCTTCGGGTGCTGTAAATACTTTTCTCTAAACAATTCCTTTTCCGGATCCGTCCATATGTTAAGCATTTGCCTATCTTTGTATTCAGCCATCGGGTCCTCAATAATTCCGTTCCGATTAATAAAGTAATGTTTTTTATGTCTCGAATCTAAAAGAATGGGTGGAATCACAGCATAACTTCTCATCTTTTTGTCCTCTAATTCCTGTTCTTGTAATCCGTCCATAATTTCCTCGAGTTCTGCGTCACTCCTAATGCGTTGTCCGACACGAGAAAATCTTTCCTTATCTTCGCGTTGTTTTCTTAATTCCGGAAATTGTTTCTCAAAATATTCTCTTAATTTGATGTCTTTTGACTTTTTTGTTGGATTCGTTTCTTTTTTCTCTAATTTCTTGAGCCAAGAGAGCATCAAATTATCGTAAGTGTCGGTTAAGTACCGTTCCCTCAGCTGTTTCTCTTGATATCTCTTCTTAAAAAATAAAATTAATTTATTCTTAAAACTAATAAATTTTCGTTTATTTTCGTGATATATAGGAGTGTCCGACGGCTGGTTATACAGGGGCTGAAACAAACAATTTTAATTACGATCTTATTAAACAGTTTGAACATCTGTTAAATCAAATACCAGTTCAATAATTGGTCCCAATTTATCAAACTGTGAATGAGCTTTGAGTGTTTTGGCCTAAAAATAATCAATTATTCAATCATTAGATACGGTATAAAATGCGAGGAATGGATAAAATTGTTTTACTTTGTTGTCTGAATAGATGAGTTGTGCGACACTAAGTTGTTTGGATTCGGGGGCAGAATTGTCCTGTAATTCTTGGTTGTCAGCCGAGGGCTTATTTGTGACCAGTTCTAAGTCTTGCTGTAAGAATCAAAACTTGGATTCAAAATATTCCATAAAACAAGTGTTTAGTCAAGACATACGTGTTTTTTCCGTAATTTAGTAATTTGTGATTCCGTTTGAAGTATTTCTCTATCGATTTTATTTATATTCTGTAATAAATCATCTTTTGTTGACTTCAATGGAGACATATCTTGTCTTATGTCATCATTTGGTAGAGTAGGAGAAATAGCTTCAACTTGTGGTGTATACGCCGGTTCCTGTCATTATAAGAGTGCAAATTCTATTAGATATAATGTACACTAAATTGTTTTTCGGATCCAAAATAACATTATTTTAAAGATCTATAAATAGGTTAGGAATTATTTGGGTTTTATTATCATTGGATGGAATAAATTTGTGCTCATTTAACCCGAACCCCATTTAATCTTTTTTTATGAATAAATTGATTTGTAATATATTTAAAGTAATTATTTTGAGATTAATAGTTCCGCAGTTCTAAAGGAGAAGAGTATTTATAAATGAAACCATATATTCATATATTTATATACACTTATAGTTTCAGATTTGTGTGAAATGAGATTAGAATTAATTACTTTTTTGACTTCAACTATATCTCTGGTGTCGATGAGTAAGGGCTGATGGAGTGAAGGTCTCGAGTCGTTGGTGAACCCGAGACGCGGCCTCTTATTTACATTAATGTCAGACATGTCTTGAACTATATGTGATTGAGACAAATGTTGTGAAGAGACCATTGCTGGTGTCGGGTGATGATGGCCTACTGGCAGGTGTAAGCCGTGCTGAACCATATGTATAGGCGATGGACCGGTGTGTTGGCTCACTGTAGTCACCGGCAAAGACATCGGTGACGACTGAAGACTCGTTCCTTTTGCTCGATTATCATACGGAGCGTAACGATAGAGTTCATACCTAACGAACACAAATCAAGTGCTTTAATGGAGACAATCAACGTATGAATAGGTGTCAAACCTGTCTCTATTAACATAGGGTGAAGACAGGGCTCCACTCGAGCCCATAATATTGTACTCATTTGTCTGGACGTGTGGCAGAAGTGATGGACGTCTTCGAACTACTGGGGGCTGACTGTGACCACTGGCACCGCTCGAAACATTAGTACCCGAATGAGTGCCACCACTTGAATGTTGTAATTCATTTGATTCATTCCGAGTCCTATACCTATCGATTTGCGAATACTCGTGCCTCTCGACCTGTAATTCAATAAACATTATAAACCATTTGACTCTAAATTCTCAAATATATTCACCGAATAGTTGTTCTCTCTGTAGGTTTGGGGCCCAACAGAGCTCGAGTGCGGACTATTGGCTCCGATATTATACAATGAGCTCAAGTGATGAGGAATTGCGGCCGAATGTGTGCCCGAATGATGGTATGAATTGCGCACCGGTTCTTGTGTTGTGCCCGGATATGGGTATACACGAGTGCCCGGAATGTTGGGGGGACTCAAGTGGTTGGAGTGGCGCTTCTGTAAATAACCACCACTGGGCTCGTGTAGAGACCTGTCCATTATATCGGATCTATTAATACATTTTGAGTACATTAATCATTAATAATATTCCCAAATCTGTTGAATCAATATTTTATGAGTCAAATGCACTCAAATATTAAAATACGTTTTTATCGCAAAAATAAAATTAGATATGAAGTGAAGCATAAATAACATTAAGAGAATCTAATCTATACTTCAATTACTTCAATGTTTTAGTTTAACTATAATTTCATAAAAACCAATAATAAAAGAGAATATCTGTTTATAATATACTGTATATTGTGCTCAACAAAAGTAATCCACCCTAACATACAGTACAGAGTGTCCAATGATTATGTTTATGTATTGGGATTTGTATTTAATTTGACTCAAATCGCAATCTCTGTAATCGCTTTATTTCAGTACTGTTTAGGAAAGGGTTAATAATTAGTATTTATTCATCTGAACTGTTATTAATTGATAAAATTGAAAATACATTACAATATAAATATGTATATAAGAGGCTATACTTTAAGGACCACCACATTTGAAGAATTTCGTACCCCTATCCCTACCCCTACCCCCTTATCCACATTTGTCCATGAGACGATTCTATAATAGTCCACTTTTGAACCACTCCCCCTCCCTATGTGGACGTCCTTAAGGTATATCCCCTAAATGATTAACAAATATTAAAGCTATGAAATGAATACAATTGAGAGCATTAGTGCAAAAGTAAAGGAATACGAAATGCATTTCTTTTTTATTGTTATATTTGAGTCAAAAAGAAAAAGTGAGAGTTTTCTCGTTGTTATAGGGTTTGGAAGAAGTTTCAAATGAATGAATGGCGTTGTCCTCATTGAGATCAACCTTGAATTCAGTCCTCAGCCAAACTGTTGTCCTGTGCGCACTTCCCTCCCAATAGACTCACCCAAACATACAATCAATAGATTCAAGCGTTCAGTTGTACTCAAGTGAGTGCTCGTCGGCTAAGGTTATGAACAGTAAAAGGGAGAGGAGGTATAGGAGCACATATCTCTGGCAGTCTCGGTGGGCACTGGAATGATGTTTGACTCAGTGCTATCACAACCAGAATTCATATAATATATTCGTATTTGACTTAATGTTCAGCCGATGTGACGTGTTTTGCAGAAATGACTCTACTTTTCACTTATACTGTATAACAGTTTACAATCAGTTCTGAAGTTCCGGTTTTCAGTCCAAACACTCAATCGCTTTTGAAATTTTAATTACGTTTAAAAACAATTTTCATTACATAAACGCTAAAAGAGTCCAACATTTGGTTAATATCACAATTTGTCGATCATTTGCATGACTCAGACATGCGATACCTTAAGGCAATCATTGTTTCAATCGATTCGTAGTTTTGTTCCTTTGATTCAATGGTTCAAAAAATATAATAATAATTAAAACAATTCCAATAAATTATGTCATTATATTTCAACAGACAATCCCAGTGTTGTCATTCAATTATTGTTGGCAATGATGCCTTAGGCCAAACCAACAGGCGCTATTTTCACAAAAGTTTGCAGGTTTCATCAGGGGCATTGCGTCAAACATTGTGGCAAGTTTAGATGTCAATAGAGGGAGGGGAGGGAATGCAGTCACAGAGTTTAGCTAACATTTAATAAAAATTTGAGAATATTCTACAAGAATTACACAGAATTTAGCATATATTCTATTTTATGTCAAGTTTTAAAAGTTAAGGATATATTAGAGAAATATTGACAAATTATGTTTAGAAAAGAGCATTCCTCGGTACAAAGAATGTCCCAATCGCATTGGGAAGCATGTTGGTTTAATTAGCAACTCTAATTTAGACTTGAAGGCCAACTTTTCAACTATTCTTGTGATAAATGGTCAAATTATGTACAATTCCTACTAAAATAGTCGTAATTCTGTTAAACTCGGTTAAAATGTTGTAAACAGAATCAAACTATGAAACTATCACAAAATTTAAATTGCATTAATTTTTAAGAACTGTCTATTGCTAATATGTTTATGAAAGTGGATCGACCCCTGTGCATTCCCAAGGATAAATTTTTAATTTGTAGCAAAATATAATGCTTTTGTCCATTACTAAACTTATATTCGTTTAATTGTATACTGATTTAAGATATGCATTGCATATAAAAATAGTGATAAGAATTTCATATCAAAAAGTGATTAAAACAAAAAATAGGTTTAGCCAAACAGAACTCTTTATAGGCTTTGCCGAGCGTTTACAATCCAAGGCCGACAGCAATTGCATTGCCGTCACGTCAGGCCATTTTGCAACACTACCTCATACTGTACTCACACTAATCATACATACGATAGCACTCTTTGCCGTTTAATTCATTTAATTATGCGATTATTGGACACAAATTACAATCAAAAAAAATTAATTTCAATTTTATTAAATGAGCCTAAAGTCGAACCAAACGTTTGTGAGTTTGAGAGACTGAGAGCTGTTTTATTGTATAATAAAAACAATATATTTTGAGAATGACTTCAATTATTGTTTTAAATATTCAACTCATATATAAAAGTCTAATCGAGAATGTGTTCACCAATTCATGTGATTTAAAGTTTGCACAAATACTACAAATCATAAGACAGTTTAGAGTAATTACTAAAAACAGATAAAATGTTTGAAAAACCAGAAAATTATTATGAAATCAATCTATTGTTTGCAAACCTTTCATTTGAATACATTTGTTGTGAATAGTATTGTGTGGAAGGGATTAGAGATGTATTTCTCATATTATTATTAATATTAAGTTATTATTACAGTTAATAGTGTTTACAACTATGATCTCTGACTTGTGTTATGTCGAGCTTAAGCACAATCATCTAATTTAAGGCCATTTGACTCCATTTGTATATTTACTGTAAATCATTGGCCAATCATTAATAGAGTATTACATGAATTATCACTTTTATCGGACATTGTTTTCAATTGTTGTTAATTTGTATTCAATATATTGAATGGCCTTTCTATGAGTTGTGCTCTTAAATGACTCACTGATGGCACTAATGAATGGCCAATCAATTGGTGGTGACATTGGAGGTCAGAGTGCGAGTGACGCCAAACTATTTTGTATATAAATTACAGCACAATATCAATGGTTTGCATCAAATATAGGTCTCAATAGTCATATGTATTGCAAACACTAAACACAATCTCTAAGTTAGGCTTCAAATAGAGTTTCACTCATAGAGTAGAGTCTAAATGAGCCAAAGCTAAGACACAGCAATAGCAGTGCCAAGTAGTGTAACCATAGGCCATACGAGCCGAACAGTCTATATGTGGCGCAGGGGTGGACGCATACACTGCCAGTGCGTCTAAAATTACTTATTGTTAAGGTTAGCGGAATATTCCCTCCCGGAATCTTCCCGATAAATTCCCTCCCGGAACTTCCAAGTTTCCGGGAAATATAATTCAGAAGTGGGAACCTCTTTATAGACAATTCCCTAATATTTTATCAAAATCTAACAATTATGATTATGCCCCGGATATATATGTATTTATAAATACCTTTATATTGAATATAATATGGACTAAAAACATCGAAATATGTATTTATTTTTCAATCAAATTTACAATTGCTTATATTTTTTATGTTTTGTGAAATAATGGACAGTACAATTCTTAAATAATAGAATTTTATATTTTGTTAAGTAATTGAAAGCCTCTGATCACTTAAGATATTTTTGAATTTTGAGATTTTTAATGGAAAATTAGCTATAGGAACAGGATATAAATCAGGGGTAGCCAGTGTCGACCATGTCAGAGGGGGTATTTTTCCAATATTTGAAAAATGCACAGGAGGAGTAAGGTAAAAATACGAGTAAAAATGCATAAGGGGAGAGTATTTTGCAAAATCTGTAACTCAGGGGGTATTTAGGCTATACCCTCATTGGCTACCCCTGATATAAATCCATTTCATTTTAGCCTCATCCTCAGTTAGATAAAGTTAATTTATTTTCAGGTTATTCGGCATTTTTGTTCATATACCTAGTAAAAGAAAAATCTTTATTTTTAAAAAAATATTAATGGTTTTTGAAAATATAGCATAATTTTTAAATTGTTTCTATCTTTCATTATGTGCCCAAATATGTACTTTAAATGTTAAAAATTTATGTTTCTTGGTAAACTTTGTATAAAATAGTATATTTATATTTTGTCATATTTTGATAAAATCTAGTTAATTCTTGCAGAATTCATGGAAATTGTGTAAAATTTCAAAATTCTGACATATACTGTAAGAATTAGAGGATTGCCCTATTGAAATACCTTCTGGACCCAACCTGTACAAAATTTGGTAGACTTGTGACTTTATAGCCCGGAATACCCCTAACATTTTGGTAAAACCAATATCCGCTTATTTTTCGACCTTCGCACATCCCCATTTGGTCGTCGACCAATATAGACTCTCCGAGACGTACAGTACTCGCCTTCTTATAACAAAAATTAACTTTCCAAATATATTATAAACAAATTAATTATAAATTCTAAAATTTTTTTTAAGTCTAATTTTCACTGTTTTCAATGAGTTTGGTAATACAAAACCATAAATAACAGGGATATGCAAAGGGGAGTCCATCCCGGAATATGTGATTTTGGTGGATACCCCCAAAGTCACTTGCGAGGTATAAGAGTAATTCATAAGAATTAAATTTACTTTTAAAACTTTCATAAATAAAGAAGTTAAACATAAATTACGGTACTTTAAACCATTTCTGGATTTTAGATTTTTTAAAAATTCATTGTGAATCCATCTTAGAGGCTGAAATTTTAATTTTAACCCCAATGCCAAAACTTTTCAATTAGTCGTTATTATGCATCCAGATAATATGAATTTTATAAGCAGTATTTTTAACGTTTTAAGCTCAAAACAATTTAGGCTAAAATATTTTCATCATAGCTTTTTAAGTTCTGCAGGGGAAGTACAAGGTAGATATTTTCAAGATTTTCAGGGTTTGAAGAACTCGATATTTCACATTTAATGATATTCCAAATAACTCTTTAGCTCTATGTGTTCCCACTTTATGAATTATTGAATACATTTTAGTTTTGCACCTGTTTAACATTGATGCTATCAAATTACCCTCTTACTTTACCAGACATTCCTATCCTACTTATCCTATTCTACACTAATCCAATTAGTAAATCTTGCTAATAGTATACAAGTTTAATGTTATGTTTAGGGGACATTCAAATAGTACGTACGCAGAAGGTAGGGGAGGGGGTCAAGAGAAAGTGTATGAATGCGTACGATTTTTAAGGGGGGGGATCACTGAGACTGTACGTACTCATTGAGTATGCAAAATAAACTGATAAAATGATTTAAGTTTGGAATCTATAATCCTTTGATAAGCTTAGTATTTTAATCTTAGTAGGGATATATTTCAAAGGGAAGTTGAGTATCAGAAGATGACTATTCCTATCAGATAA
>JAQFXN010000632.1:0-19949 GCA_034693365.1 Liacarus xylariae | reverse complement strand
AAATAATATGTCTTTAATTAATTATATTAACTAATTATATCATAAGAAAGCAATATTTCATGTCTAATAATAAAAAACGAAAATTATCTTTTAATAGAAATTATTTTCAATTTCTTTCATTTTCCCAATCTATGGATTTGATATTTTATATCACTATTGCTGTTGACATTAGAATTTTGCCATGCACACAAACGTGCGCACATGTGCAGAGATACTATTGCAAGGCATCTGTAAACGAAAGGCCTGGTCATTTGCAATGCTCTTTAAATTCTATTTTCTATAATGGAGTGAAAGTCTTTAATCATTTATATCAAAATTTTAGATTAAAAACTCATTTTAATTCTTTTTTATTAGATCTAAAAAATTGTTTTTCTTAAATACCTTTTTTTATAATTTGTTTTGTTTTTATTTTAATTTATTGTATTTTTTTGCAGACCCTTTCACTGAAGATCAGCTTCTGTTGAGTGAACAGGTCTTTAAATATCAATAAATTCAATCCAAACTATCCTGATTAGCCCTCTGAAAAGTAATAAATCACAAGAGAATAAAATAAATATAAACATCTAATCTTCATTTAATTGTTTATTTATCTTGTAAAAATTGAGATCAATACAAATTCTACTTGCCATGTTTTGGTTCTATTAATTTACAGTACATTAAGCTCACCTAATCGCATTAAAGAATTCCAATTTTCCTCAACATGTACACTTTCAAAATAAAATAGCTGTGAGAATGCACAATTCATGTGCTCATACAACAATGCTTCTCAACTAAGATTATTAGATAACTTTTATAAACAAAGTTCAATTTTGCTAATTCTGTTGATTTTTAAAAAAATTCATATTTACTTTCCGAATTGATGGTATCCCACAATGATATGCATTCGCAAAAGTGAGAAACACCCTTTTGTGATGTAAGTCTCGTAATCATTGTTTAATATCAATTAATTCTTCTAAAAAAATTTATATCACTTAAAAACAAATGAATATAATCCGGAGTTCAGTTAATATAAAATATAATTTCCGTTTATATCATCAGCAGAATTGTGAACCGGAAATAATTATTCATTTGCTGACATATGAGTCTCAAAATCGGAGATATAATTATAAAATTATGTAACAATAAAGGAATTAACAAATGGTTTTTTATTGAAAGATATTAATTCGCTATTTATAAGAATAGGGATGGGCAATGACTTCAAAGTCAGAGGGGTATTGGGTACTGATAAGAGCCTCAAAATCACAAGGACTATAGGGTGGGGTATTTTTAAACCGTCAATTTCTTGCAGATTTTAATTAAATATGATGTAATTTAACAGAATTTCCACCAATTCTGCAGGAATTTAACAGGTTTTGAGGGAATTTCGACTAATTTCTCAAGAATTTGACAGAATTTGATAATATTCTGCTATTTTTTTTGATAATTTAGACAGAATTTCAAAGAATATTCTTCAAAAACGGTGCCTTAGGCGCCGTTTTCACAAAATTTCTAGAGAAGATCCTAGTTTTTCTTCAACTCACGAGGGGTATTTAGGCTATACCCCCTCCATTGCCCATCCCTATATAAGAACTTTAGTGAATAATGAACTTTCCATAAAAGATTTAATTTATTTCTGGATATGATTGCAAACAATTGATAGGATTTTTTTGCAAACAATTTATTCAGGTCTACTTTTTTTCCTTTATTTGGTATATCATATGTGAACATCGAGCATTCTACATAATATATTATATAGGCATATGTATCTGTCATCCATCAAATCAGAATCGATCTTTTAGTGCTCCCCTTTATTTCATTTAGTCTGGTTATGTGTGATATTTACAAACATGATTCATATACAAGAATGACTTACAGGAAGAGTTGAGCTAATTTTAAATTGGTAATTCACAAACACTTTATGCGATATTAATAAACTCTTTTCTGAAACTTTGTTGTAAAGTAAGCGTAAAATTCCTAAGAAATGAATGTAACGTAGAATTTATGAATAGAATAAAAATAACTGAATGACTCATTTTTTCCATCAGTCAGTAGTTATCGCGGATTATTCTGGTATTCAGTATTCATTGAGTCTTTTATGATCTGAATTGAATAGTTTTTAAATGTATCCGAAAATGTAATCTTTATTTAAGTTATAACACAAATAAAAATGACATAAAGTGAAGAATTCTTCAATGAATTAGTAGAGACTGACACTACTGTGCGATAAATAAGAAAATGAAAACTTTTGAGTATTCAATTGGTAAGGAATAGAAGAAGGAATAGAAGTGTGAAAGTGCATTGCTCACTTTGGCTTCCAAATGATTTGCTCTGATTTATTGTCCAAAATTGGACGTCATTTTTGTAGCGCCAATACAAACAATATCACTATCGCTAACGGAAACCAGTTTCCAGTGAAGAGAAGAGGAGAGCACTGGAGAGCAATCTCTCACTGAAACAGCTCTGACTCTGTTTGTAGTGTTTGTGAGTCAAAGCCCTTCATCTCATGAGCTGTTGTGTGAATGTAATGCACTTTACATATGAGTCTCTATTGGAATAGTATTGAACAGAAGGACGCCTGCATTGGGAGCACAGATACGTTTTGCTTGAGTTGTTTGATTTGAATTATTAATTGTTTGAATTATAGCCAAATTAGTGTAATATATCGGCAATGCTTTCCTGTATTAAATATGTAGTCGTTTTCTACAATTTCTTGTTTTGGGTAAGTCTTAGTCCACTCTTAGACTACTCTATAGAATATCTGTAGTTATGTTACGTTAAGATGTGTTTGCATTCAATTGACGTTACGTTGCATTCAATGCAATACTAAAACTCTTCTCTACTCTAATAATAATCAATACTAAACACAACAAAACTCATACAATATATTAATTTTCCTCCTCTTCTCTCCTATCATCACATTTACAGCTATTTTTTCATATCTTTTACTAATTATTAATACAATATTTGATTTCTATTTAAATAATTTGTTTAGTGTTTAAGTGGAAAACAATTAAATTGTTTATCAGTTTTTATAGATTTTTATTTCATAAATATATTTATAAAATACTTATCAAAAGATTAGTTTTTCTCTGATATATAAATATTAAGAAACATAAAAAATTAAATAAACAAATGATTGAAAGACTTTTTTAAGCTTTGATTTTGAAGTCTTGGAAAATCAGTGATTGATTAGAATTTTAGTAAAAACTGATTATTTGACTCTTAATTAGTATTAAATATGAATTATTGTGCGAATAAACTCTTGTCTTCACTCAATAGACTTAATAGATATGGGTTTGAATTTATTTTCTAATTTAAAATTATTTTTATCCCATCATTAATCAAATGCAACAGAAATACAACAAAAAATATTAATTAGTTTTAAAATGTGCTCAGAATTTTGAAACAAAAAATACCCTAGCTAATTGCAGAATCCAAAGTAATTTGTTTAGGATCACCAGCTTAGGCTAGGAACTGCTTGCTAACTAATAGAACTGTTGCAGGTACTAATAGGTACTATAAATCCAGCATGTTCATTTGCATATCATATACCCATATCATAGACATTCATTCTTACAACAGACAAAATTAATGAATAGAAATGAATAGAATTTTATGCAAAATTATAAAATCAAAAAAGTTTTAATGAACACAACATTTATTACTTAATCGATAAAAATTTTGTAGTCGTTATGCAAATCAATTAATAATTAATATAGAAATTAATTGTATAATCAAATAAATGTATGAAATGATAAAATCTGTTTACGTACTTTTCATTTCTTATAAGATTGTTTTTTTAAATAAATTAGTTTTAGTTTTTATTAATATTTGCACGAAATTAATATTTTATTGAATCTAATGTAGTTTTTCTTTATTATCAATGAATAAGTTATTTCTTTGTTATATAAGTGTAATAAATGAATGTTATGTAAGAAATTGTATCGCATTTTTGAATATTTAGTTATTTTAGTGAATATTCATTTGAATTCTTTTATTTTATTTCATCTTTAAGACCAGTTTTTTCTTTTCTGAGACGAGTTTTTTCTTACTTCTTTTGACTCTTAGTTATTATATTATATTAAATAAGTTGTGCCAAAAGAAAGCCATAAATAATACTACTATTAAAATATGAGCTCTTCTTCTTTTCATTTCACTCTTAACTCACTTTAGAACTATTGAAGCCTTTTTTGAAACGATATCTCTATTAAAAGACAACACTTCGTACTCTTATTTTACATATTCTTCAGTCAAAAGAAGTTTATTAAACCAAAAACATTTTTTATAACTAAAAGATATGATAAATGATATTTAATTGTTGTATATCTTCTAAATCTCTTACTCTGGAAATATTTCTGATGGGATGAAAATTTGACGAGTTTACTATTTTAAATTATATAGGGGATCAAATTAAATGATATGTAGAATCTGAGGGGCGCTGCACCTAACCCTAGCATATTCGCAAGGCTGAAAAGGATATTTTAATGATATTATTGTGTGCATAACCTTAATGGAACTCAACTCCAAAAATCGTTAGAAGTTTGAAAAGCATGCATTCGAAACGAGTGCAGTCAAATAGCATGCTTGACAATTCTGCAAGAACTTGGTCAGACATAACCAATTACTATGGGGTCGAAAATAGTCGATTGGTTAGGGTTGTACTAAATTCTATATTAGGTTTTTAAAGGATATACCGTATAATAATGAAGTTGTATGGTCTTAACAAGCTGGTTTCAATTGTGTAATTATTAAGCGTAGAATTTTAACCCTTAAACTTAACGAGAAACTTTGGTGTTGTAATTACAACATAGAATTTTCTAAACAAAATTTATTTTTTCAAATTTGTTGTTTTGAAATGAAAACCCTTTTCATCGCAGAAAAAATTCTCTATTGTAAAATATATAAATCTTTTGGAATTATTAAATCACTCAACATATGAATTAAAATTGATTTTTTTAAATAAATTATTTAATGTGTATTATAATTGAAATTTTTTTTCACAATTTCAAAACTTCAGAAAAATATTTTATAAATGATTCACAAATGTTTAGGCGGTTTTAATTGATTTTTAGAAATCTTGGAATTTTTTTTACATATATTTGTATAATGTATGGAATACTTGGAGGCATTCATTAAACTAAGGCATTAAAAGCCTACGATTAAAATACTTGGTTTCTAATACTAATGGACACACAAAATAATTTTTTTATTCGTCTTAATTCAAACGAAATATTATCTCTTTCTCTGTTTTTCATGCATTTTCAGTGATTATTGGCTTGATTTGGGCGTAAAACTAATCATTTTATATTTCATAATATGAATGACTCGAATATTTCAATGTTTCGAAATATAAATTAACTCAAATTATATTTTTTTGCTGTTCAACAGAAAAAAAACTTTAGTGAAGATAAATTGCTTTTTCATATCAGAACAAGTTTATCCATAAAAAGTCTATTTTCTAATTAAAAACAATATATAAGCAATATATATATATAGAAAAATGTGAAGAATATTTTCTATAATAATTGAATTTTTCAAATTCATAACTAAGAATGTTTTATACATATGTAAGCAAAATAAAAAACTAAATGAATAAGAAAATGATTGCAAAACGAAAAAAAGTGATGATAGATATCATAGGAAAAACCGATTAATCAAATTCGTGATAAAAGTTTGTGATAAACTTTATTTTTATTATTTTTCTGTTTCTAATTCTGAATCCGAAACCAAAATCAGAGAATTGAAGTACTTTTTCGAAGTACTTTCAAAAGCAAACTATTTAATCTACATATTATTGAAATATTTTTTCTACTCTTTTAATATTGTCATTCATTTTGCTGTCGGTTTCTAAGCTATAAATATTAGGATAACAGCAAATAATAGTCTAAGAGTGTATGTATGGCAGAGACACAAAAGCGAGAGATTGATCACAAAATCATCATCTGTTGACAATTTAAACAGTGGTTCGACTGTAGAGCACATCTGCGCAAACCATTCCTCTAAAAGAAATTATTAGAACTGAAAGACTGTTGTGTGAGGACTGGGAATGTAGTGAAGGATAGAGAAGTGTTTTCAATACATACTCTACTCATATATACAGTCAGTGGCGTAATGTTTGGTTTTATTTTTAGTTTTTTCAATTAGGGTTTCAATAGTAGTGAATGGTTTGCACGCATTTCATCGTTTCATCGATAGTCTCAATAGTCGTGCGAATTATATTAAAATCCATTTAAACATTAATTAATTGTTTTATGTTTTCAATAGCACTGTTAGCCAATAGAAAGGATACGTAACTGTTTTCAAACTATATTAGTGTATAGTATATACTGTAGTCTCCACTCCCAACCAAATACATGTTTATAATATTAGAGACGTAGAGATTCACTCATATGATAGGCCTATCCATACAATTCCCTTCAAAAATGGCTTTAAGTTTATGACAAACACTATACACAACATAAAAATGTTGTAAACTTAAAATATTTTTTCATATCTTTTTGTACTCTATTTTTCAATTCATTATTTCATTATTTTTATTGTCATTGAAGTTGAAAACATTTGTGTGAATGAAGTCTATGACTATTATGTATATAAAGTCTGAATAAATATTGTCTGAATATATACTTTTTGGTGGATTATATTTTTTATTTCGCATACTATTGATGGGAACACTAAAAAAAAGTTTTCGCTCGTCTGAACCCAATAATTATTGTCCTCTTCTATAATTACTTTTGTGACCACAAAAAATCGATGAAATCAATAGTCTATTCGCAAATATAATTCCAGTGCAAATGTAAAAAATGGGTTTCAGTTTAATTGAATTAATCCGAAAAAACTACATGTTATGCCATAATAACGATACCATTTCTATTTGCATAATACAAATGGTCTTTCATTCCGTGAGCTATATTCCAATGCATTAACTCATCTATGTACTTCTATTAGTCCTTAGTCTCTGTCCTTTTTATGTATCTTCCAAATGCTCTTCATATCAATAATATATAAATTAGTTTATATTTGAACCAAAAACCATAAAAACTGTTGAGATATTAATTAATGACATTTTTATGTTAATATCGATATATCTTTTAATATAATTAAGTTTAATATTTATATAAACTTATATTTTATGCTAATTTCGGTTTTTGTTTTTTAATTTTAATGTTATGTTTTGTTTTTTCTCTATATTTGCAGTTATTGGGAGTCGTAATACTTGGTCTGTCGGCCTATCTGTGGTGGGATTCCCAGAACTATCTGGATCTGAGCGAAGTGGGACAGTATTACGTCACACCATTTATAGTACTTCTAATTCTCGGCGGTGTTATGACAATAGTCGGCTTTCTTGGATGTTGTGGTGCAGTCAGAGAGTCGTCATGTCTTTTGGGAACTGTAAGTACTGACAATCGCTAGTCTTGGCCCTCATCTCCACATCTTATCTGAACTCTGATCTCAATTCTAAACCCTTTTTATCGAAACTATTAAAGCCGAGAGAAAAGAAAACAGAGAATTAAATCTATACTTAACTCTAATACATATGTAATATAATTGCCATAAATGTGTATTTTAGTAAACTTTTTTCTTCTTTGACCTCCAATTGTGAGACATTTTCGCGGAATAACTGTTAAAACTTCGGTTTTAATTAATTAAATATATATTTTATTTGTCGTTTTGTTTTATTTATTATTATATAAATGTGTTTCTCTGTTGGATCCGAAAGATATACGCTTTTTCTCTGTTGACCCCATTCTCTATTCGCCAAACACATCAAACATATCTTAAGTTAAATAGACTTTGAATTCAGAATTATTTTGATTTTTCTCCAAATGAAGAAGAGCTCTGACGAAGACATAGCATAGCATAGCATAGCATACAGTATTATAGTGTTGGAGTAATGTTTTGCTTCCAAAACATGACAAAATTAAAGTCTTCGCTACACTTATAAGAGTTTACTTTCACTAATAATATATAATACCTTATAATACTTGCCGTTAATGTATAAATAATTTTCAGGCGTTTTAGAGATCACGCAATTGGTTTAGTGATGACTTGAATACTGTGTGAATGACAGTCACTTTGGTGTTACACAAGGGCTGACCTAAGATTGCATTTATATGAACTCTATTTTTACATTCATTTAAGAGCTCACATACAGTGGCAGAAAAAACTTGGAAATTCTCTGTGCGGGCACTCATGTGTGAACCACTCATTCAAAAATAACCACTTTTTATGTTAACTACTTTTTATTGTTCTCATCATTGGACACATACACACATCCAGTAGTGTTGAGAAACAACATAATAATATTCCTCACCTTTTCGACAGTTATTTCTATTTTTATATATATTTAAACAATTCTGTGTTATTATGACAAACAAAAACTTTCCTTTCCTTTCATTAATTCATTTTTGTTTCGATTCTTATTTTATTTTATTTTATTTTTGCTTTCACTCTCTAACGACTGGCCATTTATATCTTTATTATTGTTATTTCAGACAATAAAATTTAATATTAATGAGATTCTTGTTATTCAACAGAATATATTGGTTTCCATTGTTGAACAAATCAAATATTCATTTGCTCTAAAAAAAATAATTTATAGTTTAAAAATTGAATTTATATTAGTTTCTGTAAATCAGGAAAAATAGAATATTTACATATTATGTAATAAATTAAAAAATACTCTAATCAGTCATGACATGCTTGGCCTTGAATTCTTTAGAATTCTGAACGCTATCAGCCCTTTGAGAACCATATTTATTGTTGATTACCATTGAGTTAATTAAAAAAAATTCTGAAAGTCATTAAAGATTTTGATTCTCTTCTAAAGTAACATAAATTTATTTTTGTTTTTAAATTAATTTCTAAAATATCTCACTTATCATAGACTTCTAATCTTTATAAATATTTTGATTATTATCACTAAAAATTAGAATTGTGTTGAATGAATTTGAATATGGAATTAATAATCTAAAACTAGAATTTATTCATTTGTCAAATCTATTAAATCATTTATTTTCGATTTATCTTCTGATAAGTTATATTTGCAGAAAAAAAGTAATTTAATTATCCAAATGTATGTCATCTTTCATCTCATTTATAATTCAAATGATTCTAAAAGAGATTTAATTCTTTGTAATACCGGTAATAAAATAATTGCATATCTTTTTTATCTCAAATTGAAGTAAATTCATAGAATTAGCTCTAAATTATATTATTAGATGTGTTTCACATTATAATTGCATTCAGTTGAAAGCATAAATTGTCTGAATTGAACATAAATTAATTATTAATATGAATAACGAAAAGCAAATATAAAATAAAAATAATTTCAATTTTAGACTCTTCTACTAAATGGATATGAATTATCGTTTGTCTAACACTTGCAAATTAGATTAGAGTCAATGTATTGTAAGCCACTACAGCAGAAATTGTCTGGAATCAGAGATAGCCAAGCTCCAAGAGGGATAATGAGTTAGGTAAATTGGAACACTCACAATACTCTAGTATCTATTTTAAAAGTGTTAAATTAACAAAATTTTGACAAATTCTTAATACTATAGAATAATCCATATTCTTTGTAAATTCTGATGAATTACGTCATATTCTATTGAAATTCTGCTAAAATTTTGTGAAATTGGTTTTATTGACAGAATTAGACTTACGTTTCATTTTTCATGGAATCTATATAATACTTTGCGCTTGTTCCAAACTATTTTTTCCAAAAAAGATCTGGAAATTTTGCGTAAAAATCTAAGATTACACAGAAACGAAACTTAAGCGGAAGATTATTTATTTTTCCAACCTCCTTGGCCATCTTTGTGTCTGAAGATTTTATATAACGTATACAACATTCAGACACTTACCAACTGATGGATAACATTAATTGCATTTCTATCTAAACAATGAATCTTTTGAAAAAAATTTGATCAATTATTGAGATTACTGTAGATTCTGAAGACAATTGTGAAATAACTTCACTGAAGTTCATGAACTTTATCTCTTCTCTCCTTATTTAATACTATAAAATACTACAGAATATTTTAAAACACTCTATTTTGTTATTTTATATCTAGAAATTTGTATTCAATTATAAAATCTAGTTTTCGCTGAATAACTGAATTACTTTAAACACAGTCTTTATATTCTGAAAAGCTATTCAACACAAAAGTTTTTAAATTCTTTTTTTAGGTCTTATTATAAATTTTATTTAGCTTTTTATCTAATGTTGCATTTGATTAAACAAAATATTTTGCTTTATTTTCAATCCTATAAACAAATAATCTAAAAACTTCTTTTTAAAAAATTCTTTTCCGCAATTTTATTATTTTTAAGATTTATAAACATATTTTGTGAGACATTAAAAAAATTCATTTAAGTCAAAAGATGAGAATTTATAATAACTTTTTTAACAGTTATATAGATTTTGATAATTTATTACAACTTTTATATTAAGCGATGAATTATTTTGTTTCACTAAATAGTTTTCAAATTTTTCATAAATTTATGTGGAAATCAGTTCTTATTTTTATATTAGCTCTGAAACGTCAGAAAAGAATTTAAACACAGATTTCTAATAAAAGATCTCTTCTTTTGCTAAAAGGAAGAGATAATAATCCAAAAGTTCGAAAATAAACTAAACCTCTCTCTAAAGTAAATAAAATTTTATGAAACATTTGAAAAATAGAAAAATTTATGTTAAATAAATAGATTTCCGATATATTTATGGCAATAATTGTCTCTCAAAATTACTCAATGAGTAAAAGAACTGAAAAATTAATTTTAAAATTGAATTAAATTCTTATATTCTTATTCGCCAAACAAAACCATTTCTAATCATTTAAATTCCAGACTTAGATCTCATGAATTTGAATGAAATAAGTTATATAAACATAATCTCAAAGAAATCTTTCGCACCTATTGTTAACTTTTATTTGACAGAAGAGAACATAACTGAAGACAAGAATGTAATCTTTGAACAAATTTTAAAAATCACTTTTGCAAAGAAGTGCTTTCAATAAAACAATAGAGTCTTTGATTAGGAAAAAGAATTAGATTCTGAGCCTATGATTGAGATCTATATTTAGATTCCTTTTGATTATATAATAAATGACTTTTTTTCCTCTTAAAAAACATCATTTCATTTGACAATATATTAGTGATCTTTATATAATATATTTGTTGTTCTATTTGTTACAGTATTTTCTATTTTGCATAACGATGTGCGTCGCCTGTGGGGCCTCACTATTCTGGGCCGTTCACAACGAACAGACTGTAAGTATTTATATCTAGTTTTTTGTGTACTTTATTTTTATTTTTCTTCATTCACTTCTCTCTATCCGTTAGTATCGAATAGAATCCGAAAGGAAATCCCTATAATAATCATAAATTACCCGCCCCTTAAGGGATTGGAGAGGGAATGGGATTGAAATTTTGTAGAAATGTTAAGAAAGGGTATTGAAAGTTTGCATTCGGGTATTCCTAACAATTGCAACTAAGACACGAGAGAGCAATGACTTAATAAAAAAAATAATTATCAGGTGTATTTCCCCAGATGTGATTTCAGCACAAATATCCCCGACTCTAACGAATACTTAATTTCGATGACTTATCTCTCCGGTAAATTGAATTTTCGCATTGAATTAACATTAAAAGGGTGGGAATGGGAGGGTATTCATCCCGAGGAAAGGGATGGGATGGGATGGGATTGCTTTTAGATATTTTCGTAGTAAAGTCTCGAATAATGATTTTTATTTTATAAAATACCAGAATTTTGAGTCAAAACAAACCCAAACCTTATGTAAAGTAATAGTTGTCTTATTATTCTTGAATTCCTTCTCAAAACTACTTACTTTCGGCACTAAAACCAAAACAATTTTGTGTTAAATTTTTTTTTATCTCAAACAACACTTGCATTTCATTCATATCTTTACTCCACTCTCTTTTCAATATGTGTTAAAAATTTATATTTGAATTACTTTTTCTGTTCATGAGTTGTGACTAAAAATAAATAATCGAATCGTTGTTTTTTGTTTATTTCAAGAGTTAATCCAATTTTATTTGTACTGTATTTTACTTTATTTCAAAGAATTTCATTAAAATATCAAAAAAAAAAAATTCTTCATTATTTTTAACGGAATTGCTTTTCTTCTTTTTCCTATTTCCTGAACCACTTAAGTCTCCCCTAATGTCTGAAAACTTATTTAGATTTTTATTTTAAGCAAAAAATAAATTCTGAATTTCTGCCATTTTTTAAATGATTGTAAAGATTTTCTTTGCATTTGTCGCTAGAATTTTGAGCGCTATTTCGCATTAGATATAAATCAATTGTGAGAACAGAGAAATATACCAACGATTATAGTTAATTCACACACTTCTGTAGACAATTTGTTTTTTTAGTCGTTATTCGAAAGAAAGAATATTTTTCGCGAATGTATGTAAAGTAAAATAAAGCTCAAAAACAAATTACCGTAACTTTGTTTGAATTAACAATTGGTTGAAAAGAGAAATTATTATTGAAGTGAATTGTGATTAACTCTTAAGTATGAAAATTAATAGTGTTGTTAATGCACCTACAGGTGAGGGATAAGATAAAGCGGGACACAACACGACTAATCCAAGTAAACTATGGCTTCGGACAGACCAACGCCACTGAAATGCTTGTCGACCGCATTCAACGCGACTTCGAATGTTGCGGAGCTCAGGGACCAGAGGACTGGCTTAACGCAAGTTACAATCGCGGAAACGTATCGAAAAATAATCTCGAATTAGGCATCGGAGCCACGAGTTTCGACAACTTGTTTGCACGGATTCCACATTCCTGTTGTATTCCCGACACCAATGACTGCGACGTCAGGACTAAAGGGTTGCGTAATGTGGAGGACGTGAGAGACATATCGGGCAAAACAATCTTTAAGATCGGATGTATTGAGAAGTTCAATGAATTTATTAAAGTCAAGTGGCAGTGGATTCTGATTACCGGCGCTATACTTATCGGTGTTCAGGTGTTTGCACTGATATTCGCGTGCGTTCTCTGTTGTGCTATTTCTCGAGTCGGAGATAAGTAACAGTAGATCTAAATTATGTTTTCTTCAAATCTGTTTTTTTTAATTATTTAATATTTAATTAAAAAAGTCCCAAAATTTTTCTATTAATCAATTGAAACAAAAAACTACTATACGTTGTCTGCGATTCATTGGAACAAAAAAATTATAACAAAACGAGACAAAATTCAATTACTGTATAAAACAATGATAGAAACAATGATTAACTCTCGGATCTGACGCTTGTCTTATTGTATGTGTGAATACAATTCCTGCCAAACTCTGCTTATATTAAAATAGAAAACAAGAGACAACTTTTTTTTGCATAAAAATCGCAAATTTTGTACAAAAAAAGTTATACAAAAACATGAAAAACAAAAAAAATGAAACAAATTTTATTATTGTATAATTAATATAAGTCACTATAAAAGCGCAACTATTAGTTACTTCACATTCATCTCGACTATCATTCTATAACTAACTCATCCCTCGAAGCAAAACAAAAATTATTCAAAAAATTAATGAGCGATAGAACGAACAACAAAACGATGTGTATCTGAGATAGTGTAGCGAATAGTGTGATGTAATTATAGAGCATTTGGATGTTGTCTGAGCTGAATATTCCTCTTTGTATTTTGCGAAACCCTAAAAAATTGACCCCAAATTAATTGAACAAATCGTTAAATTTGGTCTCAATATTGTTCAGTTCAGACAATATTAGCTCTAATTATAAACTTATATACTTTTAATTTTTGTTTTCAAAGATTTCTTTTACAATATAGTAATAGTTCTTACAATTGGTATTTTATGCCCAAAACTCAATACCTTTTTTATCTCAATACAAAAACTAAACCATAGGTTGTTTAAAAGGCATCTCTCAATCATGAAAACTGTTTTTTAGTGCAATTATTATTCAATTTATTATGTATTTTATCTCTTCATATATTGTTTCTCATCACACGAATCACCAATTGTTTAAAATACTTTTTTGAAATCATTGAAAGTTTTTTTTTGTAAAATATACTCAACTATTGAAAGTATTTCTTCCTTAAAAAATAATGAGAAAATCTCACAATTTATTGGAATAATTGTTAACAAACTTTTTTTGTTTTACTTTTTTCTGTCAAAATAATCTGATTGTGTGTTAATTGTGTGAAAGATTAAACTAAAAGTTTGTTTTAAATTAATTGTTTGTGTAATTCTCACTCTAATTATGAATAGATTTCTCAATAATAATAATTATTTTTCAATTCAAATAATAATATCTAAAAATAGATTGTTTTGTCGTTTTTCTCAAATAATTTCAGTTTTCTTCGCGAAAACAATTGCATAATATTTATTAAAACAAAAATAAGAAATAGAAAGCAATTTGTCAAAAGAAAATTAATTTTTTTTGCAGAAATAAGTTCAATACAGGTATATATAAAAAGAATAATTCATACGATTGTATGATTGAAATGTTTTTTTTTGAAATATATTATATATAACTCGGAAAAAATCGATTGTATTTCTCGAATTGTACTGATCTTTACTACAGTAACAGTAAATCTATTAATATGTGGTTTCGATAAAACATAACAAAAATACATTATATTTAAATGTGATATTGAAATGTTATCAAAAAATAAACTATTATTGATATAAATATTTAGAGTAAATCTCATATACATTACATTCTCTCTCTATTTCTCTTTTTTCTCTTTTATATAAATGGCATTAAATATATTGTTGGATATGATATACAACTACTTGAACGGCAGTTAAATTGTAGTGTTTTTAAATGATTAAAACCAAAACAGTTTTTTGATGTTCTTATAATTTAATTCCTAATTGTTTTCTAAACTGATTTTAAGAATATTTTTTAGTGAATTCTCATTCAAAGCTCAAACAAATCGATTGATTGTTATTATTAAAACTCTTATTCTTCTTCTGACCAATCATTCATTGTATTTGTAATTTTTAAAAAATTGTTATTTAAATTATAAATTAATTACTAAACTTATATAAATATAAAAGTGCTTATAATTTGATAATAGATTTGATAATTTCTCTTCTTTTTATTTCATTATAATTATATTTTTTGGATTTAGTTTTTTGATGCTTTTAAACAATTTTGTAGCAAAAAGTAATTTATTATTTGACACAAGAATTAAAGGTTTTGTTAGGAAATAATCCCTGGAATTCTTACCTTAACATAATGTTATTTTAATATAATTGATTGTAATTTAATGAATAAAATTCAAAACAATAATTATTACTAATTCGTCTAATTATTTGATCGAAAACTTAATTCCGAATATTTTTTTAAAAATTCATATAATTTTATTGATTTATTCATTCAATTTGCAGTCTTTAAGAAACAACATCTGAAGTTTTAGTTTTTCAGACAAAAAGAGTACCTTCTACAATCTTGTTCTATTACCCTGTTTATTGGTATATAATGCGCGCATTATCTGGCGAAAAAGTGCTTTTTTTGTACAATTTTAAAGATGCGCACTATACTGTGGGTTGTACAAATTTTTTATCAAGTCTCTCATCGATAGAGAACAAACTTTTAAAATGTTATACATTTTGAACTATTTGAGATTTTATTGTAAATAATTATTATAAGCAGTAAAGTTATTCAAATTATTACAAATTAATTAACTACATTGATTATACATGTTACAAATATATATTGATGCACAATGAACTCAAAATCACAGGGGGTATAGGGAGGTTTCAATTGCCATATTCTTGCAGAATTTAATTCGACCAATTCTGCAAGAATTTAACAGAATCTGACAAAATTCTGTTATTTTTCTGAGAATTTCACAGAATATTCTGCAAAAATGGCGCCTTCGGTGCCGTTTTTCAAAATTTCTAAGGGGAGGGGGGTCATATTTTTTCTTCATCGTGACCAGATAAATTTGACCAAGACAGGGAAAATCTAATAAAATATATAGAAAATACCGGGACAGAAATTTTTATTTGTGTTTCAAATAAGCTCAACTCCGTATATCCTTAATATTAATCTCGTATTAATATTAATCTTAATATTCATCATATTTAAATGATTCAATATATTTCAACGAGTTTAATATACTTCCATTATTTTGTATTTAAGATTTAATTTAAATGTGAAAGATATTCGAGCTAAAACCAGGAGGTAGATTTACTCGAATAGAGCTTAAGTGGAGAGTAGTGTAAAATTTTAGATATTCTGGTTTTAGTATATGAGTTTTGAGAGATCTTTTATAATCGAAACATTTTAAAACTAGTGTTTATACCTTATTAACATTTTATTGGCATGTATATATTTGATAAGATTTAACAGAAGATTTTGCATAACTTAACAAAAAATTCCCAAATCGGTTTTATATATAGTTGTCATGGGGGAGTCTAAAGTTCTATCAAACTAAAATCTTAAGGTTGAATATTTATGAAAGCAACCACCTCTCCATATCCCAGTTCAAATGTTTTTAGCGCAAATATATTTTGCTATAATAAATTTAGAATAAATCTATATTATGTGAAAATGAGAATGAATATCAAAAAAATTTTAAGATTAATCACGGTATTTTACTATGTCCCGGTCTAACTCTGCACGGGACACTGGACAAAAAACACAAAACCGGGACATCTGGTCACCCTATCTTCACTACAGAGGAGTATTTTAGTCATTTTTCGGAGATAGTGGGAGTATTTTGGCTATACCCCCCCCCCCCTTCAATTGGGCATCCCTACAAAAATATGATTTGGTTTGGCATAACTTTTGTGATAACTTCAATGAAACTGTACGACACGACAGGACAGGACGACACTTTTTTGTAATTTCAAAACAAGACAGGAATCAGTTCTTGTCATGTTTAGGGAGTCTATTCCAGATTTTGATTTAAAAGACTGAATATTCTGTTTTTAAATAATGAAATATTAAATAAATTATTGAATAATTTTGTCGCAAATTCTTTAAATTCAACCAAAAAGTTATTTACACTTTTTATTATTTCTCCTCATTTAGTGAATGAATTTATAGAACAATTGATTCTTTATATTAAAATGGGTTATATTTACAATGATTTCCAACAATAATAACAACTTTTATTGGTTTTGAAGCAAAATATTTTTGAATTTAAAAGTTATATAAATGTAAATTCGAATTAATTTTAATTTATATAATAATATGACAATTGTTTAAAATAAAAAAATGGTTTTCAATATTTTAAATGAATTTTAATTTATAATAATATTTATTTTATTTGAAATAAACTGATGACCGAATCAGACTATAAGGCAATTGAGTCAAACATACAGTTATTAATTCATGCCATCGTTTGAGAGTTAATGCATAACCAGTTAAAGATATAAATACATAATTAAGTCAAATAAACTCATAAATCAATTAAAACTAATTAGAAAACCAACGAAAAAATGAATATATTTATGCTTTTGTGCACTCAATTGAATATAATTTTTTAAAATGAAGACAAAAAACTTCAAAAGCATTCAACTATTGATGACTTGATTTATTTCACGCATCAGTTCGTCGTCTTCGTCATCGATGGCGTCATTTGAGTCCAAATTATTGGTCGATTCGCCGTCAAGAAAGTCGAATTCATCCAAATCGGTATCAATTGATTTGATTCTGTGCTTATGGTTAGTGTCGGTCGAAGTGACAACATTTGACTCTTCATTAGATTCACTTTCACTTGTATTCTGAGTTTGTTTTAAATTATTGTCAATATTTTCAATGCATTTCTCTTTAGTTTCGCTGTTTTGTTGTACTTTCAATGATGTGATAGCCGTCGGACCCGTTCTTCTGATCTTAACAACAGCTGTGTTCGGATCAGAAGCTGATCTCTTCTGTCCTTTCGGTTCCTGATTTTCTTTCAGTCCACTCATTGATTCCGACTTCTTCGCCAACTCTTCGCGCTCTCGTCTTATTTGATCCAAAGTTTTAACCCCAAAATCGGGGACCGCTTCGGACCAACTGTTAGCTGGATTTGAGATCAAATTAGAAACCGATGCTATAGACGAGTCATTTTCAGTGGGCTTTTGTCGCCTTATTTTCACTCTTAAGTCATGTTTTTGTGTTTTAATCATTGAATCGCTTTTGAGATAACTATCGATAAACTGATTGTTTTCATCGCTCATCGATTCGTCGGTTTCGGTGTTAAACACCTTTTCCATTCGGATTTGTTCTAAAGTTTTTATTCCATAATTTCTATTCTTATTATAAATATTTTCATTCAATTCGTTTAATTCAGTTTGACTTTTGGAGTCGTTTTGATCGCCGTTTCTCTCGCTTTCATTGTCCGACTCTTCGTCGCAATCATTAAGTGATATAGAAATCGGTTCGATATTAATGTTGTGATTAGTGGTCGAGTCGTTAAATGTGGACAAACTCTGATTCAAATAATCTGAATCATCGAAGAGTTTTAGACCACTCTTAACACTATTAGAGTTATTATTACTTATATTTGAATTATTATTAATACTATTGTTGTTTGCATTTGAACTCATAGTACTGTTGTTCTCATTACTGTCTGCGGGAGTGTTGGCCGCCGTAACCACTGGTAGAATAATGCCCTCACTGTTGGTCTGATCCTCGTCTAAGGCTAGAGTTCGCGGCTTTTTATGTAAGAAAACGCAATGAGGTTTACGACAACCCATGGGTTGGGTTTCAAACCAACACTGAATGGACGACCGATTGATTCGGGACTCCATATGTCTGTACTTACAGACAGACGAACGCAAACATTTGCCGTTTTGCCAATGAGTACACGTCATCTCTGAGCCTAAGGCTATGGAAATAAAATAATTTAGTAATTCTTAATATTATTTAAAAAGCCATCAAATAATTAGTACCCAATTCGCAGTGACGGTAAGGACACTCATCTCCCTATTGGACACAAGAAGACAACACAGGTTTACAACTTTATTCAAATAATACATCAATTAATGCAAAAACAAATGAAATTAAGTGACAATAAATTGAAAATTAGTTATAAATAGATATAAAATGAATTGCAATTCAATTAAATAAATGTTCAAAACCTTAGTACAGGTGCTGTAGTAATAGAAATAGCAGTCGTCGTCGCTCTTCTTCTCCATTGTCTGCAATTGATTTGTGATTTAATTGAAATAAATATAAATTAAATTATAATAAACTGAATTGAAGTCAATTGAATTGAAATTCTCGATTCAGTTATAAACAAATGGTTTGGTTTAGTGTTAAACAACTTGTTATTCAATTTCCACTATTTTTATGTCGTTTTTGCGTCAAATTTTATATTTTCTGTTCAGTTATAACGTTATGTGTGTTTGTATGCGAACAGCGATTACATTAAGTGTTCTCTCATTAATTCAATGCATTCACTCTATATTGGGTTCAAAACTATATAAACAATTGTAACGTTATTTATGTTTTAATCATTTTTGAGCTCAATATTGAAACATCGATTCGATGTATTGATGCAATCGCTGGCACTCAATAGTATTGATTGACTGACTGTACTGTCAATCCATAGTCGATTAAATATCGTTTAATATTTAATTTAATAATAATAATTATTTTTACATAAGAAATCATTAATTCTCTGACAAAATTAGGTTTAATGAAAATTTTTAAATTTGATTAATATTTTTATTTTTGATTGCTTTTTATTATCATCTATCTTAACAAGAAGTTCAACTACAATAATTGCACCTAGGTGTAGTGAAGGTTTTACACTATAATTTATAGTCTATAAATTAAAGCTAAGGTTACAAAATTTCATGAAGTTTAAAAATGAGTGAAATTTTCACTGAAAGATTGAAACTTTCGTTTTTTTAGTGAAAGATTTGAAAGCAATTTGTTGACAATTATTTCTGCAATAAAATTATTTTTGGTACTAAAAATCTTCTTTAATGTGCATAAAGTCTTCTCTTAAGTAAAATTGAACTAAATCT
>JAQFXN010000631.1:0-19959 GCA_034693365.1 Liacarus xylariae | reverse complement strand
AATAAAGTTTGCAAAAATATTGACTCAATGTTTAACTGTATGTGACTATTATACTGCAACACGTAGTCATCTTATAAAACATAAGAAGAGTTGCTTCTTCTTACACTTTTTTTAGTTTTATTTAAACACATATCTTATTTTCTAATTTTCTAACTTTATTTAGTCGAATAGTTTTTTTCCCTAACAAACGAATATTCATTTTATTAAGAATTGACTGAATTAAGATCGAAAAAGTATTTTGTCGTTTATTACTAAAAATATTAGATTTTTTACTCAAAAATAAAAAAAATTGTGATTTAACGATAAAATTAATGCTTTATATATTATATTATATACTCTATTATTGTTTTTATTCTAAATCTAACTCTAAAAGCACTTTTAGTACTTATTTTGAAATACTGTGTAATGTTTTGATATCATTTCACAACAATTTCATATATTTTTACGATTAATTTCAATTTTGATTTTGTATTCTTATAGTCGTAACAATAATAATATTTAAACATTTATTCTTTGAGCGACTAAAGACAGAACAGGAGAACAGGTGCAAAATGTGATTACACTCATAGTTGTGGTTGAATTATTGATCATACAATGAGATGTTTGCAATCGAAACCTGATATGTCCAAGGAGGGGGGGGGGGTATATCGAGCCCGGGATATCCTACCAGTTTGGTCGGATATCAATAAGGCCGAGGCCTCTTCTCAAATTTTAGGAAACGGACGCCATAGTCCCCGCTTACGATTTTTACAAAATTTATAAAAATTAGTATTATTTCAATATTCTCAATGAGTTTTGTATTGGAAAAAACCAAAAATAAGGTAATTTTGAACTTTATTTCACAGTTTTTATAGTGTGTTTTTTAATTGAAACTCTTGTAATTAAACTAATTTTAAGCAATATTGTATTGTTTTTAATGAGTTTATTAATCTGTTTTATTAAACAACACTAAATTTTGACGCATTTTGAGTTTTTAAAACAGAGATAGGTAAAGGTGGGAAGAGCCCGAAATACCCCTCTAATATTTTGGCTAAGGGATGCCCAATGGAGGGTGGTATAGCCAAAATAGGTACCTGTCTCCGAAAAATGACCAAAATAGCCACCCCCTTTGATGAAGAAAAAATAGGACCCCTCCTAGAAATTTTGAGAAAACGGCACCGAAGGTGAGGAAAACGAAATAATATATTCGTTAAATATTTTGTAATTGATTGACAGCGAGTTATCAAAAAATCGACTCATCACTGATGCGGATCCTATGGAATATTCGATGGCATTCCATTTATAGATAACGATTGACATTTGTGGATAACTATGTTAAAAGGTTACAATCGAATTGCAAAAATAAATTACAAAATCTTTATATTAATTAAGAAGAATTTGCAACTTGGTCAATTATGAAAATATTTTTCTCAGAAACAATATGCATGAAAAATAACTTGTGTGAACATGTAGAAACTACTTGATCTCAGCTCTAACCACCACTGGCTAAAAAGCCAGTTTTTAGATATTTAGTAGCTATTTTGTGTTGTCATGCTTACTGAACTATACCTCTTCCTGGATCCCCCTGTGGTTTGAAATTTACTTTCTCCTCCACCTGTTTGTTGATATAAATTATAAAATATCAATATTTCTTTAGTTTAGTGGAATCTTTCAAAAATTATCAATTGAAATTCTCTAATAAATTACAATACAATTTAATGGACCTTTATGATTTTTGCATTTTTGATTTTAACCAATTTCATTTTCAATAAATGACACATTAATTCATTAGGAACCATATTCCTGTCTATTATGGTTTTCGAGTTATTCAGTTTCGAAATTCTGATTTAAAGTAAATTAAGCTCAGAATTCACATTTTCAAAAATTAATTTATCCCCTGCCCCTAAGTCAATTGTTTTTCAGATTTTTCACATTAATTAGAAAATAGCCGTATATTCGAGTTTAAAAATATTACCACTAGTTTCAGCATGTAATAATTAGTCTGGATTCATGGTTCAATTGTTTAAATTCGTTAGTTAATTTTATCTCGAATTCTCATATTAGAGAAGAGTGTCTATGAGTATATAAATTTATATACGAATCCTATACGTGGTGAATTAGGTAAGCAAAACCACAAAATCTCGTGAACACATCTCCGAACCCAACTTAAAAACAACCTTATCATATATGTAAGCCTAGGATGGTCAAAATTATTTGGGGATTAAATTAATAGTATTGTAATTCAGGGGACATTCAAATAGTACGTACGCAAAAATATCAAAATTTTGGACCCACCTCCCCTCATAATACGCACACGTACGCATTCAATAAGTACGTACACTCAGGCTCGACCTCCCCCACCGCTCAAATGTATGAAAATTTGTTTAAATTCGGTACAGTTTGAATATAGGCCTCAAAGCCATGTAATTCGGTTTGAACTTATTGGCAACATTATTGAAAACAATTAACGCAAAATTTAAATAAAACTTTTATTAAATTTTCAAATATTTTAATTTAGATTTAGTATCTACCTTCTGCGTACGTACTATTTGAATGTCCCCTAAGTGAATCTTAGGGTTAATAAAAATGTTTTTAGTGATAAGATTTTTGGGCATGGTTTAACAGTACATGTAGTTTTGATCGCCTTTGTTCTACTGTAACAGTATTATACTGTAGAATATAGCATACAGTACCTTAAAATGATTATCTTTTGTGGGTATATCTCAAATAAAACTAAAGAACTTGGGCAAAGCTGGCCCCAAAAGTAGGAATATGGACTTTGTATGGCCAAAACCCATTGGGGCGTATAAATGTTGGTCAACAATGTTACATCACCCGAGACAAATTCTATATATATTAATGTCTAAATTGGGCAAAAAGTAGCATAAGACATTACGGGTAGTTTAGGACATTATTTTAATTTATCTATCATTTGGTCCTCAATGGAAACCAATAAACAATTATTATTATTATTATGCAATGCATTCAAATATTATTGAATATATAATTTATGACATAACTCAAAGTGATACCACACTTTCATATTGGCTAATCATAAATTACACTGTCTTTAAAAATTTCGCGATTTGAAATATTTTTTAAAAATTCACTATAGCGCCATCATATAGGCTAAAATTTTAAATAAAATGCCAAACATTTCATTAATCTTTATTATGTATCCAGAATGTAGGAATTTGATGTGCACTATTTTGATGGTTTTAAGCCTAAAAAACTTAATCCCAAAATAATTTCATCATTGTTTTTAAGAGTTTTGAAGTGAAAATACAATTGAGAGGTTACTAAAATTTCAGGGTTTGAATAATTCGATATATCATGTTTATTCATCTTCTGAACAATTTCTATCTTAATGTGTTCCCACGTTATGAATTATAAAATACATTTCTCTTTTTCCCCTGTTTAACCTTGAAGCTACCAAAATACCCCCTGAGTTTATCATACATTCTTATTCTACTTTTACTTACTTTACACTAATCCGAGTATAAAATCTAGCTAAAAATATATTAGTTCCATGTTGTAATTTATGTGTTATTTCCAAATATTTCCTATAATCTTAATGGAATTAATTAATCTAACCATGTTTACTATATTAAATTATTATATGTATATGATATTTCATCATTATTATGTTATTCTATGTCTTTGTTCAAATTCACAATTGTCATATATAGCCAGGTCTCCTACCTTTTTTAGATTTTTCAAACCCCTCTCCTAAACAAATCACAACCGCTACAAAATTTTGCCTAGCAGAGGAATTATTTGTAATGAGGTCTACTATGTGAAAATATAAAAATTTCCCGGTTGCAACGGGGCCAGCTGCTCCATAAGGTATGCCACGAGTACTTTATTTTAATTTTAATGTCTGTCAAAAAGTTTTATATAATTTTTCTATTTTTAGCTTAAATTGAAATTCGGAGAAACGAGTGTGACTAAAATTAATTGATAGTTTTGTCTGATCTTTGAACTTGAGTTCAGTAGAGCCACCGATTCAATTGCCTTTCCTCCACCAATTAGGGCGTTCAACTTGCACTCGATTCTGGCCAAACATTAATACCTGCACTGAATTCAAGGTGAAAGACATTTGACTGCAATTCATATATATTTTTATTGTGCGCTAAATTAGGTCGAACTCCGAACTCATTTCTGAAAAGTTAAGCCAAAAACGAAAAAGATTTTTTAGTTACTGTTTTGGGAGCCCTGTTTGAGCTCAGGGCTTATTTACAGTGGAGTACAGACTGTGTACAATGCAAAGCATAAGTACGAGAGATTGCATTGAAATACTTGTTTCTCTGTTCAATGTTATGAAAAGTGTTTTACCCCTCAATCTCTGGCTCTGTTCAGAACGAGTCACACGTGCGAAGAATTATAAGTTATGGCAACAGATCTCAATCCAATCTTCTGCTCAATCGAATAAATACATCGATTAAACAGAAGGGGTGTAGGCGTTGGTGGTTGAGGACCAAACAGGATAACTGATTAGTAGAGTAACAGTGGTAGTAGTGGTGCTATATTCGAGTGAAGCAATTAAAAGTAGGACAAATCAGTGCTAGTCATGGCCCATATATCCGGGTAGTGGATGTCAAGGTTGCAGAGAATAAAACACTAGTTTAGTTGAAAACTCGCGAAGTCATCCATTCGTAATATTCGTATTTACGGTAAACCATATAAACTAAAAGTTTAATTAATAATAATTTTCTACTCTTATAGCAGTAAATCATAACAAATAAAAGGAAAAAAAATAAAACCCGAAATCAAAACAATCTTCCAAACACTCAAACACTGAGCGAATATGTCTTTTACAGATGGATACGCATTAATGAATTTTGAGCTCAAGGAGAACCATCACTCCTGCAGGGCTTTCATAGCTAAAACTTTTTCATTGCTATTTTCTCTTTGCTTTTTATGTTTTTTGTCTGTTGTTTTGGAATTATTTATTAATGAAATCTATATTTTTTTATAATTAGTTTTAATTAATAATTTGTAGTTTAATTGTTTGCCTGTATTTTATTGCCTATACATTGACACATACATCGATGAGAGAGTTTAGTAAATTTTTTAATCGATAATTATTTCGAACCGCTTTCGTCATATTGTGATAACAAATCGCTTTTTATACTTTATTTTTCTAATTTAGTCGAAGTTTTTTTTGTGATAAAAAAATTACTTTTTTCTTAATTTGTTTCAGAAAACTATTTTTTTTCTCTCAATTTATAATACATTGCTTAATAAAAATTTCAAAATATATGTCTAAATTATTTAAATGATATCTAATTTGTTATTCACTGAACGCAACCCTTAAAAAATGTATATTTATTTGTCGTTAAATAAGTAACTTTTGCTTTCATTGAAAGATTATTAAACATCAATGTTATACTTGTTTTTTTTGCATAGAATTTTCCTCATCAATGACTATACGAACCAATTGTATTAAATAAATGTTGTATAATATATGAAAACTGGAAAACATTGAAAGGGAAAAAACTTAGTGAACGAACGGTTCATTTCGTAAAAATTTTATTTTAGAAAATTATAATTATTATGATTGCAGACAAAGATTTTATAATAAAGTGCATATATTTTTTGAATAGAATTGTGAAGTTTAGACTCGCTGTTTATATTAGCTAATAATTCACAGCAGAGCCGTTGAGAGCGCATAGTAACAAGATATACAGTATATGTGCTAAACGTATCGGTAGTTTCTCAACAGGCATTCAATGAGCAAAACAGCAAATCGTAAGATAAAAAGTTGTTTATATTCTTTACATATCTATTAAGGCTTACGAAGAAGGTTTCAATGTTAACCATAAGCAAAGTCTTGAAAGTCTCTCTCCTTTTTCTCGTCAATAATTCAAACGTTGCGTTCATCTCATCCCACTTTACTTCACTACTCTCTAACTTCTGTTACACCTGTGGAATACAGCAATAATTATTGCCTTTATTCCCATTCAATGCTGCCTTTCGTCCAATCCAAGGATGACCAGTGCCTCAAGACTTTTAAAACTTCTTTTTTTAAAACAGAAAATTAAAGTGAAAAATAAACTTAACATAACTTAACTGAACTTGTTTTTGGTGTTCGAAAAATTTAATGCTTTAAAAAAACTTTCCTATAAATTAGTTTTATATTTATAAAAGTTTTTCAGACAAAAAATAACATAAATTATGCAATCATTACATTCGCTTATTATTGTTTTTCTCAGTTGCACTTTAGACATGCAAACACTCAATTTTCCTCATCCCAATCCTGTTCCACATTCGCCTATCCATTCACTATATGAAGACACACTTCCTTTATTTGTTAAAACTTAAATTGTTTTTGAATATTAATTCTAATTCACTAAAAACTCTCATTTGATAAAAACCGATTCAATGGTCAAAATCATGTCTAAAATGTTTGATATTTTTAACCGAATTTTCAGTTAAGAAACGTATTTTTCTCCCAAACATTTCTCTCTCATAGACAGTCTGTTCCGCCCATATTTCAACCTAATCATCAACTCATCCCCTCTGCCATCACTGTCGGCACAAACCGAACTGTTCACGTTTTTTCATCGTTAGCTTACGGTAGGACTGAAGGCGATCAGGTCTGTCCAGACAAGGCTACACAAAGGGGGGATTTATGCCAACTATGATATTTGTCTAAAAGTCCACTTGTTATAAAAAAATGTCTTATTTTTCACAAAACTACCAATTTTGAAATCTTTTCAAAAACAAATTCCCCAATATTTTACTCTGAGTGCATCTAACCCTTGATGAGCCAGTTTTTAAAAACGGTATTCTATACTATTTTACGTATTTAATTTCGTCACTTATTATATTACAATAGTCTGTCTTTTTTTGCAAACTTATAGTTGATATTTGTCGGCAAAAAACCTTAAATCAATAGTCTATTATAGTTTTGCTTTTGAGACAATATTTGTTAAAATATCTAAATTTTGAATTTGAAGCTATTAATTGTTGTATTGTGGATAAAAAGTTATTTTATGTCGATTGAAAAGTCGATATATTAAAAAGGGGCCGACAGTTATTCGTATTTTACAGTTGGATAGACTTAATAAAAATAACTTTATACTGAATTACATTCACTTCATATAATTTAGATATTGTGTAGAATAATACCATCAATACTGTAACAGTCAATACATCGATACAGTCAATCCCGTTTATAGTAAACGTCTTAGTTCCAGACAATCGGTTCATAATATACGAGATTCACTAAAAGTGACAAACTTTATATAAGTCCTTTGGTTCTCAAAGAGCAGTTAACAATAAGTGGGTATTCATCTGCACTATAACCGGGTATTCTGTATATAAGGTCTACTGTATGTGTCTGAAGCGTAACTTACGAGTTAGGGTAAGAATATATTCTGAATAAATAATTGTCACAAAGAGTTAATAATAAAGTAATTAATAATAGATTCGATGGTTAGTGAAAACAATTGAATAATGTTTCGCTGAAATGTCAGTAATCAGTCATTGAGTTGGTGTTTGAGTGCAACTGACGAACACTTCTTTTGTTTGCTTTCAAACTGATTATAGGGTTTATTCACATTCAACTAATTTATTATATGATATTTACGAAACAAATGCTATTTTTTAATAACTTTTATTATTAGACTAAAACCAAATATGACTTATGATATGTAGTTTCCATAATTAGAAAACTTGAATAATATTTTTAAACAAATTATTAACAATTAGTTAACTATTGGACACTAATATTAGAAAAAAGTTATCTATTGTTATGCAATATTGTGTAGAGTTGTGTAGAATCAGCGAAATTCATATATATTTCAGAATCAAAAGTTGGGAAAAGTTTGTCAACAGGGATAACCAGGTTTATTAGTAAAATGGGGTTCTATGGAAAGACATTTTTAAAAAGATTTTCAAAATTCTAATGGGGATAAAATTTTTTGAAAAATATAAGGTATAAAAATTGACTCTGGTCTAAAAAGTAAGTTATATTTTGCAAAAATTAAGACAGGGGCTATATTTATGCTACAACCACCCTTCCCTACCCCAATTATATTCACTACTACTTTATCAACAAATTAAATGTTTGATTAGTAAAGGAAAAGCAATAGAAATAATATAAACAACAAAATTGAGTTAAACTTGTTCTCAATGTTTGTCTCTTTTGTTGTTTTGTTTAAAACATTGAAAAACTAAAAAAAGCAATATTTGAATGTATTATTAGAAAATGCAATAATAAGTTAATAAAAAGTTATTAATTCTAAAACTCATTAGAAATAAATCAAACAATTAATTGCTTTTGAGTATAGACTCTAATCAATCATTTATTCTTATCATAATTTAAATTCTTGTATTAAAAACTAATTTTGAAATAATTTTTGTTCAGTTTTTATCTCAATTTTTCTTTTCTTTGTCTTTCTATAAATGAATTTTGAATCGAAAACTTTTTGTAATAAAATTATATTTTTATAAATCATCGAAGAAGTGGTTGTGAGTTGTTTAAGGGTTGACATCAATGCAATATCATTAGTAGAGCTCTTCGTTTTCGGGAATTGCTATACAATATAATACTGTATTACAATGACAAACTCTGTCAAACAATTGAAAATATAAAGTAATGAGCATTTGTTTTTGCCCTATGCTTGCTATCTTTGTTATCTATCCATGTGTAATTTAAAATTAAAGTTCACTCTATTAGACTTAAACTTATTAAAATTATTGAACTTTTTAGAATTTTTAGAATTAAAATTCATTTATAAATTAATATAAAGTTAATAATTTGATTTATGATTTAAATTGATAGCTAAAATGTTGCAAACGTAGAACAAAACAAATGATAAAGGCTTTAGGTTTCATGCAAATTATTAATTATTTGATTGAAAGTTAAACTATTTTTTAATAATCTCTATAAGTTTCTCAGATTGTTGTCCTAAAATTGTTTAATTTTTTTAATGTGTTGTTTATAAGATATTAGCAAAAAACATTTTTTAAGATTAATTATGAAATTAGCATGCTAATACTTAATCAATAAAGGATAGTTGAAATAAAATAAAAACAGACTCTACAATTGATGAAAAATTGTTGCCCAAACTCCGCAACTATTATTTTTGCCCAAAATCGAAAATCTCTATATGTGTTATTTTTTTTAAAAAAAACTTACATTACTCTACTGTATAAAGGCTTACCGTTTGAATTGTATTGAAGTGATGCAACTATAAAGAAAATATGTTTTAATGCATAGGCGGCCTATACGTCATATGCGGGTTGCAAAGCATCTTTAATATAATGGACAAACCGAAAACATCTTTAAAATTTAAAACGGAATGCATATAAAATGAATAAATTTAGGTTTTTATGAAATATTTTAAGTAAGTTTATAAAAGAAAGTATTTGATTTAAATTTTAAATACAAATTGTAAAAATTACAACAAAATGAATTTGTACTACATGAAATTTAGAAATACACCAAAATTTCTTATAAATAATTTATAATCTAATAAAAAAACATTCTGGTCAAAATAACAGATTATATAAAAAATCTTATGATATCAATTACAGTAGCTATGCATTTCTAGACAGATATTAGCTGTATTAAGAAATTATCAATCTCTTGTGTCAATTTTTCTAAAATACAAATCAACAATAATTATGTAATTATCAGTTACATAAATATATAAACTAAAGTTAAAAGCAATTAATTTTGGGTTTATTTGCAAAATAAACAATCTTTCATTTTATTTAATCTATAATTAATAGACTATAAATATTTAAATCAAAAATGCTTATCTAAATGAAGAATTAATGTGCACTTTACAAGATAATAGAATTTAATAATCCTATAAAATATTTATATAACTGCAAATAACATCCAGAATTATTTTTATAATTAACAAATAAGACATGATTAGCAAGAAAATGGATAGACATAAAGATGAGTTCATTGACAATCACTCTTTCTTTAGAAAAAAATATAAAGAAGCTACATGCTAATAAATGGAGCATTCTATTTATAATCTATTCGGTTTGTTCGACATACTATTCAACAGTAATTGTTCATGTTTTGCATGTTTTACAGTTTTGTGTCCGTATTATTCATAGAGTGTGTGTCACCGCTGTCTCCTCTGAAGAGCTCTGCACAGAGACTGAATGTCCCACTTCGACAAATATTAAGCATTGAGCACGTGTTGGGGTAGAAAAGCGAAGGTTGGCTTTAAAGCCTTGACGTCATTCAGTGTTTTAATAAGTGTTGGAGAGTATGCGCAACACATATCATGTTATAAGCGCTGGAAATGTATTTCAGTTATGTTTCAGACGTATTGCGAGTCAACACAACAGTTGAATCAGTAGTGAATCAAAAGCATTGCAAAGCATTGCCTTATATTTTATTAATTAGTTTTTATTGTTGTGATTGAAGTAAAGATATATAAATAAATATTATATATAATTAATGTTGAATACGAGACAGCAATTATGTCCACTGCTATCGTGTCCACAACATTCTTCGGCGACTTCGGTGACCACTACCGCGTAAGTGACCACTCGCTGACCACATCTGAACATTCAATTAACACTCGTTTGGACTTTGAATGCAATCTATATTTCAATACTTTATATTCAAATGAATTATAAATACATTTAAAATATTTTTTTTATATTTATTTATTGAAAAACTAAACCAAAAAAAACTATTTTTAAAAATAACTGTAATTTTTTGGCAAAATGTATGACAAATGATATGTTTTTAAAACAAAGCTTTGATTTATTTGTTTTATTTTTGTGATATTGAATATAAATTGTTGTGTAAAATAGGTTAGGATGTTATGCCTCACTATTTGATGCTGTGTTGGGACCACTGGGCCATCAAAGCAGGTGTCACTCTATAGACAACTCCTAAACCAAATGTTTTGCTCTTTGGCTCTAATCTTAGGTCTATTTGTTTGTCTCCTTTAGATTAAGTAAAGGACACAATGTTTTTGTGCTTTAATTGTGTTGTTTTGTCAGAACTATAGCCAAAATTAGACTGTTTTAGCGTTTGTGAGATTAGCGGTTAATAGCGGACAGAGATATACAATAATAGTAGAGATGAGTGATTGTATGCAATAGTACTGAGTGTGGCATTAAGTAAGTAGTTGTTTAGGTCAGGGCATACAACTCGATGCCAATACAAGTCTAGTTGTAATGTAGGCTATGAGGCATTGAGGCTGTCATACATTGGTTGCACAGATTCGCGTTCGCATACATTCCCATACCTTCCCATACATACACTCCACTCATGTGTTTCGATGCTTTCAAATGTGTATCTGATGTGCGATTTGTGTAAAACGACTTATTTTTTGACAATTATTTGAATTTTTTGTTTTGTCTCAACAGTCAAACGGCTCAACAGCTTTGCAGAACTCATCCAAAAACGGTTTTGGCTCTCAATTAGATAAGAAGACAAGTTTGGCCTCAGTTTATAATTCAGTGCAACAAAACAATAACAATAAGACTAATAATAACAATAATATCAATATTAACGCCAACTTAAGCCCCAATAATGTAAATGTAATAACCCGTCGATTAGTGACCACAACATCGAGTGTTCCGCTAAACTTAAGCCATTCCTCGCATAGATTGCAGTCGCCGTCAACACCAGTGCCAGTAATGCATCAGAAGAGCCCTATCGGTGTCCACAACACCAATACTCAGCCGTCACTCACTCTCGTCAGAGGTCTGTCTTCATCGGGTGCTCAACAGCAACAACAGTGCTCTCAAAGCAATAACAACACAATTAATGGGAATAACAATAACAAAGAGCACAAGAAATTAGACCGAAGTTATAGTGAACCCCCGGCAGAGAAGAACGCACAACAACTGGTGCGACTCAACTCGGCCTCGGCTACAGTGGCCGGTCCTATGTCTTCGCGATACAAAACCGAATTGTGCCGCAGTTTCGGAGAGGTGGGCACCTGTAAGTACGGTGATAAGTGTCAGTTCGCACACGGAGGACATGAATTAAGAATTATCACAAGACATCCCAAGTTTAAGACCGAGAACTGCAAGAGCTTTCACTCGACCGGCTTCTGTCCATATGGGCCGCGCTGTCACTTCATCCACAACAGCGAGGAGTCCAAGAAGAATATGCTCAACAACTTGTCCGGCAGTGGACCCAACACTGGCAGTGCTCATGGCCTCAACACTAATGGCTCTCAGAATCGAATGACAGAACAGATGATCGAAAACGCAAACAATTGTATGATTTCGCCCAACACTTTCGGACAGACATATCATTCGAACGCAAACTCCCATCCCTTGCGTCCAAAAGCCCTCTCAATCGGTAGTTATAGTTTGGGCTCTTCGGGAGAGATCTCTCCTCCGAGTTCTCAGAGCGGAAGTCCGACTTCGCTCAACAGTTTCTTCACTGAAGACCCGTTCAATCCGTTTGTGTCGCCGACAAACCACTCAATGGGCTCCTGTGCTAACAACGCGTTCTCTTTTTCGCCTGATTTTGCATCACTTGTGTCGACAAACCATAACAACAAGTCCTCTGCTTTCGGTTCGCAACCGACGCTCTGTCCATCATATCCGTTGACTCCGAACCCGAGCGCAGAGATAAGTGAAGAGTCGGTTGTAATGCCGACAATGTTTTCCAACCAATTCCAGACCTCAGCCAATAATAGCAGTTATGAGCAACACATGAATGAGGGAACACAAGGTATGGCCACAACACCGCCTCCGCAGCCAAAACTGACACCTGTGTTATACCCCGTGGCTCCGGAATCACCAGTTAATAGCATTGCCTCAGATGTGGAGGCATTAAAGTTAGAACAAAAGAGTCTAAGCCCTCCTCTGCCCTCCACTTGCAGTTCCCCTTTGGATGTGAGCAAAGGTCTTCCGCGTTTACCCATTTTCACTCGCTTTGCCAATAATGGCAACAATGAGTCAGAGTAGGAGCTCTGGGTTGGCCACAGATAAAAGACTGACGCAAACCAACCCCTCTTTATATTATACCAACTTTTGTCCCTTTAATTCCAAAGCCCGGAGAGAGCGCTGGAATTTTATCCCTTTTGTCTGAACTGTTTTTTTCCTAACTCTAAGCCATTCTCAGGTAATTTATTATACTTCTCGTGAATCGCCTATTATTTAACTTTTTTCTCGGGACCAACACATGAAATATTTGTTCGCATTATCTCTCTTTCCATTTTTGCTTTTATATACAATAATTGTGGTCTTCATTAGTCAGAGTTTGTGTCCCAAAACAATGGCTCAAAAAAAATATAAAATTATTTAATATAAAGAAAATAATGATTATTTGAAAAAAATATTATCAATTGTTAAATAAAAAGAAGTGAATAATTAATTAGATTGCTTTAATCATAATATTTTAGGCGAATTATTATATTTTCAATGAAAAACAATTTAATTAATATTATTATTATTATTATATCTCCATTTTTTATTTAATTTAATTATTATTTAATTTTTTGTATATTTTGTTAGTTAACAGTGATTATGCTTTTTAATTGCCTGAATATAATAGGGAAAACATACAGTTAGTTACATAACAGTACTGTCCCATTGAGAAAACGCTTTGAGCATTAAAAAGCAATATTACTTAGACTTACAGCAAATCTATGTATACTTTGACTGCATTTGTGTTTCATTTTTCATTAATATCCTCTTCGCAGCTAAAAATTTAATTATTAGATATTTATTATTAATTATTCCCAAAACAAAACAAATTCTTTAAGCGATTTGTAATTTTTCCAAAATTATATTATTTTTCACATTAATATTTAATATATAATTAATATACATATATATAAATACAACAAAAAACAAACTTAAAGTGGATTTAAACGTGCCTTTGATTCAAATTGAAAATATATTGCTGTAACTGAAAAAAGCATAAAACAAAAAAATATTTATAATTTTTATTAATTAATATTATTATTATATATAATATATATAAAAAGGCAGCGAAAGGCCGCACTTTTTTTGTTCAAATTTGTTCATCATACTTTGAAAAGAATACATTCATTTAATTTAATTTTATTCCCTTTTATTTCTTAATTTAAAACTTATTTATAATTTATCATTAAAAACACATAAAACAATTTAATTTAATCAATACTTTATTATATTTAATAATAAAAAATATTGTTTTTTATTTTTTGTTTCTTTATTAATAACTTATCTATTATTTGTCTAATGTTTTATAAAAACCGATTGCAATGTTCTTATTATTTAAATTAATTATTATTTAAAAAATGCTCATTATTTAAATTAACGTTAAAAATGTTTTATTAGTAGAGAATAAAAAAAATAATAATTTAGAATTTGATTTTTAAATTAAAATTATATTCAAATTTATATAATTTAAAAAATAACATGAAAAACAACAAACAATAATAATATTCTGTTAACTTATTCTGTCATAGGTTTGTGTGTTTGAGTTGAGCCAAAGAAATGTTTTGATAATGTTGTGTCTTATTGTATGGACATGTATGGCAGTGCCTTAATTAATATATATATAAGTTATATAACAACATATATTCGGTATTATTATTGTATTTCTTACCAAAATTTAAAACTTTCTAAATTTATATATTTTTGCATAATTTTCATAATTATATAATTACAAAATCTCATTCCGTTATTTAAAAGTAAACTTTTTTCTCTCAATTTTCATAATATTTATTATATCTTTTTTTGTGGATTTGAAAATAACGAAAATCTAATTGTTTTTTTTAAAAATATTTTATCAAATCTAACATTTCTTTGATTGATTGAAATGCATTTAAGAAAAAATATAGTGTATTATAATAATTATTAAATTATTAATTTTTGTATTTGAATTTGTATTGAAAGAAAAAATATGTTTTATATTATAACAGATTAACAAAAGAAAACAAATGTTAATTCTGATAGGTTTTCAATTAATTATAATTGATTTTTTGTAATAGAGAGTTGAAAAATATTAGTGGTTTTCAAATAAATTTTCAAAATGAGAAAAATTTTTGCTTTTATTGATATACAACAACATGTATTGAAGTGTACACTTGAATATGGGCTTCAAATAAGTAGTGATAAGGCAGTGAAGGTTTTTGCGGTCGAAGTAATCGTACGATTCTGTAAACCAACGAATATAAGTATATATACGATATGTACTTATGGTGTCGTTTTAAGATATATTCCTCGACTTATTTATCTGTTTTTGTTAAGAATAAATTGAAAAGCGATGACCTTTTTATCATTGCCTCTTATCGCCCCTTTCCTTAAGACTTGGAGACACTCATAGAGAGTATCGAATCAAAGAACGACTCCAAATCAGTTTAATATGCTTTCAAATACTTAATGAAATTTCCAGAAAATATTTTTTTCCACTAAATTGTAAATATTTATTGTAATGTATTCTCAGTTTAGAGTCTAAATAATTCATTTGTTTTTAAATAATTGCACAAATATTTTTCGGAATTTTCAACTCATTTTAAAACATTTTTTATATTTGTTTTATTTCCAGTCATTAATAGTTTTTATTTGATTTGACATTAGTTTAAAAGAATTTTTATGAATAATGTCATTGATTGTGAGTTTTGATGAGTTTTGTCAACAAATGGCAATATCTGTGTTTAAATTGTCTCAATTGGCAGATATAGTGATGTTATGCAACACCGATTGAGACGACTAAACAAAAGAAACAGTGATTCAAAACTCATATAACCACTGGTAATAAGATCTGAATTACTGATAGTAAGACTTAATCACAATATAAAAAAAATTTAAAACCAGTTTATATCAATTTATAATTAGATCATAAAATATTAAGCATAATATATACTGTAATGAATATATTGACACTCTTTAGTATAAATATTCATTCATTTATTAATTTGTTGTATTAAAAGAGATGAACTTCTTTAAAGACTATTAATAACATTAACTTAGGTCTTGTAATTATTTTTGGGCTTTAATTGTATTTTTTCCTATTGAATGACATATAAATTAATTTAAAATAAATAAATCCTTTTAAATAAAGTCTTTTATTATCATTAAAAATTAAATTAAACATTCATTTTCTCCGAATAGGAAAAAAGTGAATGTTTTATCTGAATTCAGGATATTTTTAATAAAATATATGTTTACAACATTTTATCTACGATTCTGAACATTTCGTAATAGCTATAAGAGTGGATAAATTAATTTTAAGGAAAATTTCAATTATTGTCTGACTCGAGGCAATTGGAAAAGAAAGTTATTTTTCACAAAACTGTGATATCCATCCACTCCATCGACATTCAAATTTTTTTTTACTATTTTAAAAACACTTTCAATAACACGGTTTCAACACTTTTCCAATAATTGTTTTGTTTGTTTTAAATGTTTTGAATTTCTAAATCATAATTCTCTAAACAAAACTTAATTATTGTAATGCATATCGAAATCAGAATAATTCTAATAAAATACTTATTCTCTATGATTAACAAAATAAATACTTAAATAAATAAATACTAATAAAAATAATGTGTGTTTTGTATTAAACTTTTAATGAATTGTTACAACAAATGAATTTTTTACTTTTTTGGGAAACAAATGTATAATAATTTTTCTTTTAGAAACTTTTCCAAATTTATGTCTAAAAACGAGTGAAATTCGAAATATTTTCAAAACCAAACTTAAAATTTTTTCATTGTTTTTTCTTTTTGTTAACATTTGGTATATTTCACTAAAATAATTGCATTTATTTGTCTGAAATCATGAAAGGCTAATCAAAATGTTGTAGCTATGGTTGAAGTGTTGTTTCGAAAAAACCTTAACAGCAATTCATATCTGAATTTTCGTTAATAACTTTTTTACAACCATTCATAGCCTTGAATAACTGTGAATGGCTATAATGGTTGCGCTACAAGTGTGGAGAGAGTGTATATACTGTAGCTGTTCGTCATTTCGACTTCGTTTGTGATCACAATAATATACAGAATTTACTGCACAGAGAACTACAGAAAGTACAGATATAGAGGTATACATGGCTTTTACAGTGAAAATAGAGAGTGGATGGCAGAGGGAGAGAGAGATAATGGAAGTGCCCATTATTTTTGGAACGCTGTCCTTGAAAACCTGCTCACTTATTTGTTCAATGTGTTTTTTCGAGAATGGGAGGGAGAATAGGGGATGGGGAGAGAGACAGAGAGAGCAAAATTTCCTCATTGCATCACAACATCCTTAATAACAAAAAAAGTTAAATTATATTTTTTCGTTTTTTCTCTTCAGATCTCAATTTCCATTCAAATTCGCGTTTATTTTAATCTCTTTTTAGATTATTTTGATATTTCTGTAGAAAATAGTTTTGTTGTCAATGTTTTGATTGTAATGAGATTTTCATGTAATTGTTCGGCTCTTTTAAAGCATAATTTTGTTAAATCAATTAAAATTATTGATTACAATATATATATATATATTATATTCTATGATACAAAAGTTGTAAATAATTACACGAATTTTTGTCGTAAATACAATACAATAATCACATTCTTTAATACAAAAATTGTTTTATCGCATCAAATGATAAAAAGGTGAATAAAAGAGGAATCAGTTCTTATCAGAAGTAATAGTCAAATAGAGATAAAGTTATATAATATAATAAAATGCGAGACAATTGCATTGGCAATACATTTGCACAACTGCTGCGATTTTTGTCCTCTCTTTTGACAATTAGAGTACATTGGCTTCACTTTTCAGTTATACATAATGTTGTTTCGAAACCTAAATACTATTTGTTTAGCTTTAAGTATACAATAAAAATTAGTCTGAACTACAAATGTTGGATATGTTGGGAATGGCATGTACGTAGTCATCTTCGTTTTCAGGCAATAGTACCCGAAATTGTTGGCCGAATCTGAAAAATATGCTGCAGACAGATATACAAAAGCTGGAAATAATGTACTCATGCTAGTCTACAACCACTATTTATATTTAATTTTATCGATTATATTTCAATTGATTAGTTTTAAAATAAGATTTAATTAATATTTCTTCACTTTAAATCACATAATATTAAATCAGTTAAAATGTGTTACAATCTATAGATCTGATGCAAAAGATTAAAAAAGTATTCCAAAAATTAAATTCTCTCAAATATGATTTGATAAGAAAATTAAAACTATCTTTTACAAAAAGTTTTAGATTATTTAAATCTCTGAAATCAGTTTTTTATTGAAAGAAATTTGGAATAAACATCTACTTAATCTTTATATGTATGAAGTGAATTCCTCACAAGACTTGAAATGCAACTTGGACCTTTAGGTACATTATTAATGTATTATAACCGAGATATTGAAGACAAATTTAATTATTAAATAAATTATTTAATTAAAAATACTATTATTAATTGATTATTTAATACATAATTCTTACAAACAATTCTTATAAACAAACAAAACACATAATTAAACGGCTTTCTAATGTTTGTTGTCCGAATCAGCCTGCCCATTTTCTTTCTATCTGCCCGACAACGAAGATCATTACATATATGCCACAATACACTTGCCATCATATCATTAGTCAATACATAGTGTCACATCACTAAACCTCAAGTGCACAATACCTGACTGTTAGAGGAGTGGAAAAATTATACACTCTTTTGTCGTATTGTAAAAACACTTTTCCCAACACAAAAATACATTGCTATAAATTATTTATTGTATAAGACACTAAAATAGATGTCATAGCCATTGCTCAAAGCGATGTTCACTTAAATAATAATTATATAAGTATTTTCAAAAACTAGAATTCTTTGTTATGTACTTTATTCTTGTTGTTTGTTATATAAAAAAAGATTAATATTCATCTTATCGACCGACAGATGAGATGAGATATCTTGGATTCATTCAATTTGATTGTTTCAAAATCACATATTTTTAAAACTAAATATTTACAGTATATATGATCTAATCTCATGTCGAATTATTTTTTCCAATTCAAATAAAGAAATGTAAACTTTTGAAATCCAAAAGAACTAATCTTTTGGAGCATTTAAATTATTAATTGTTGGAATAATTTTATAATTAATTACATTATAAATGATTAATATTTATAAGCGATTTAATTGAGAAAAGTTTTGTGAATTAATAATTTATAAATCATTTTTAACATAAATAAAATACAATTAAATGGACTGAGAATTACAATTTTGAATCATTTATTTTATGGTTTGAAGTCATTATATTATTGTTTGATTTTTGTTTTTATTTGTTTGTTTGGCGTAACAAAACTTTTGCAAACTTTTTGGTCGTAAGAAATGATTATCAGAATTTGCATTATATTCTAAGAATTTTGTTTATTTTACAAGTGGTTCCTCTAATATAGTGTTCCTAAATCCCGTACAGCCTTTGGGTGATTCTGGGTCTATGATTATGGACTTTCTCTTTACTCCCGATTCTCCTTATTCTCGTACTCCCCTTCAGTCGCGTAGCGCACAATTTCTTAGACTTTCATTAGTTTTCTTCCATAAGAGTAATGATTAAATCGTTATTTTCTCGGTTTAATCTTCAAATCCTCTGAGATTTAGAACATTTTACTAAAAACTTACTCTGACTTTGTTCAGTGAACTTTTGTTATTGGCATAGCCTGGTTAGCAATGGTTAGAATACAGTTGTTAGTGGCTTTATCTGCCCTTTTCAACACAAATACATTGATATAATGAACAGTTCGACTCCACGTTCATTGGAGTTCAAATGCGTTTTTCCTGCTGTGAGTTCTCGGAATGTTTAAACATATAAGACATGAATCCTTGTGCACATGTCTGCTATCCTATGCTGTGCTCTACTCTCAAACTACTTCTAGACTCTAAACAAAATTAATTTTATATGAAAAACAATGCTGTCTATCGATAATTAATCGTGTTTAATATGTCTACAATTAATTCAAAAGACTAACAAGTAAACTCAAGATATTTTTAATTGTACCACAGCTACAAACTGTTTGAATATATCCAAGTATTGTTCATTAATAATG
>JAQFXN010000630.1:0-19962 GCA_034693365.1 Liacarus xylariae | reverse complement strand
TTTAGACACAATCGGATTGTAGTTCGGGTCGTCGGCTCCGAGTTTTAACGCCTGTGCAATATCTGGAGGAATGAGCGGTACTGTCTGTGGTCGGGGACCACAATTTATCTAAGAATTTGACAGAATTTGACAGAATATTCCGAAAACGGCGCCTTCTCAACTTTGCTATGGGGAGTGGGGGTACCTCGCGAGCGACGTAGAAGGTATGAACCAAAATCGCAGGGGAGGTATTCCAGTCTGGATTTACCATTTCACTATCCCTGATCTTTTTTATGCAATTATTACAAAACAATAAATATCCTTCAAGTGGTTGTTTAGAATAATTTTAAAAAGCTCATTTCATATTAATCCACATCAATTTACTAAAAACTTTTGGATAACTAATTTTTAATTTGGAAAAAATTAATTCCAATTAAACGCATATTTTTTTATTAAATTATTTTATTTAAGAAAAACAATAAGTAATTAAATATTCGCAAAATTCTTAATCGTAATTCCAATCGTCTTTAGCCCAAACCGGTAGTGATGTCTTGTATTCCCAATTTGAGCCCTGAAATGCAATTATAAATTATTTAAAAAGATTTTATATTTTAATATCAATTACTTTATAAGACAATGCGTGCAAATAAATGAGCAAATCTTTGGGATTTGGATCAACAGTTTTGTGCGAACAGCCCTCGCATTCCTCGTCTATCGTTAGTTTAGTCGAATCTAATTTATATCTAAAACAAGAATCGAATTAATTATTATCTTATAATCACTTTTATTTGTAATAATATTTGTTTCAAATAGTTTTCCAATTTATTAAACAATAAAAATACTTTTCAATCATTGAATTCCATTCCTTTTGATTTGTGTAATGATATAAGGCTTTTAAAGCAATTTCTCCCTTCTTTTGGTTCAGTTCTCGTTCTTCAGCCGATTCTTCGACATTCGAAATAAGATATAGTTCTCTATTGTGTTCTTTTTCAATGTCTTCAATAAGCTTTTGAAAACAAATCGGAAAACAATTATTTGAATTTATTTTCAAATATGAACTCAATTTACTTGTTCTCTAGTTTTGCCAAAATCTCCATTCTTTCCTCTTTGGGTTCCGAAGGCCTCGTTATTATAGAACATGTCGTTTACAATAGGATAACCCAAATATTGCAAATGAACCCTAATTTGATGCATTCGACCCGTTTGTGGTTTACATAAAACAGTGCTACTCTTCCCGTTATAGTTGAGTCTCTGGAATGTAGTGCTGCACGACTTGCCATTTGGCCCAACCATACAAATGCCTATTCTGGACGATAGGGTCTCTATCGGCTGATCACAGGTCACGACTCCACTTATGGAAGGAATCAAACAATTAGTAAATGAAACCTATTGTCAACACAACCACTAAAACAATTACTTCGGAAACTCTCCGACAACTCGACTGACATATTCTTTTGATACCAATCTATTCCTCATCTGTTCGTGAAGTTTCTGAGCGGCGGCCGCAGACCTGGCAATCACTAAGACTCCAGAAGTCAATCGATCCAATCTATGTATTGCTAACAATCATTGAGTAATTTCACTGATTTTCAAATCCATGAGAGGATAGAGAATGGGGTCTATTGTAGGGCACAATTGGCTTCACTGCTATACACACTACTGTAGGTATTAAAGCACAAGATATACTGTATTATGTTATAATAAGTAACAGTACATAGTCTTGTGTTGCAATGAAGTGGAACTGTGGGGATATTTATACCTATGCTCTCCATCCTCTCAAATATTCTTAAATAAGGTGTTGAATGACATACTGTGCAAAGCGTTGAGTTTATGTTCTTTTTGTAATACAGAGATTACAGAGTTATGTCTGAAATTACCGCACGGATGGATCTGTACAATGGGTTAAGTATTAGATATATTTGTTTGCATTAAAGGAAACATTGCGGACATACGGGAAGAGATGGCGGTTTATCTATAACTAACACATCGTCTGATGAATGAATTATGGGTATCGGTGCCGACAAAACTGGCATTTCATGTCTATGAACTCTATGAGTCAGTAAATCATGTCCTTTGAGTTTATAATTGATGTCAACCTTTGAATTATTTATTAATAGTAATCCGTCTTCAATACGACGTTTCTGTTAATCCATTCATACATTAATTTATTTATATATTACTTATAATTAGAGCTAAGCGTCAATTAACACAACAATATTTATAAGTTATTAATTATAACAAAAACAATTTGAAAAATGATTCTAAAAAAAGATTAGAGAAAATTGAAACAAATGGCGCAATACATACGACAGTCTCGAGTGGTAACCCTCGGAATTCTGAACTATAGAATTGTCCCAATTCCTGTCCAACCCATCGGGCCTTCGTGTGTGCGTAATAGGTGTGGTAATAGGGGTAGACTTTACGCAATCCATTTTCCACATAATATTCAGAATCATCTAAACTATACTCCGGTTTCACTACTTTCTGCTTCTTTTTCGGCTATAATTCAGATAACAATACAATACATAAAATTGTCGATTAAAACAATTGCAAAAGCATTGTATCATTTAATACACAAAACGATTCAATACATCATTTAATTGACTTATACTGTAATTTGTGTTTTCAGACGAATTGAATCAACATTTTTGAGACAAACTTATTGTAAAACAATTGTTTGAAAACATTATATGAAATGAGAATTAAATTCATTAATGAATCTATTAATCGATTCAATGCTTACTTCTTCTAATGAATCGTTGGGGGAATTGACGTCTATTTCTTCGGTTTTGATCTTTCGTTTGAGCGAACAATTCATTGTCAATAGAAAAGTGGATTTCAATAGACTTTTCGTTGAATTGCTTTTCAATAAAACTTTATTGAATTTAAAAGTTATATTCATTTAATTTACTCCAAACTTATGGTTCATTTGATTGGACACCACTTGTAAACCAACTGAGAAATAGACAACAAATTAATTAAATCCACAATAACTGTAAGGACTGTATGTTTGCGTCAAAACACGTGTAAAGCATTCAAAATCAACGCAATTATCAAATAATGAGAGCTTTGAATGGGTTTGCGATTCAATACACGAATACAATATCCGACAGATTTCGGGCAATTATTTCCTCCAAAACGTTGTTTGTGTTGGAAATCAATAGTTTTTGAATAACAATAAACAAAATAATAATAATTTTAAACAAAAACAAACAAATTGTCAAAACTTTTTGTGTAATTTTCCAATTGTTTTGTCATTAAATAAGAAGAAAATTCAATTATTTTGGAGAAAATGAATAAAAGTATAGGAAATGTGAAATCAAATGAAACGATTAGACCATTGACTGCAAAACCGATTCACAGCCGAAGTGATCCATCGATTAAGCCATCACTCCATCCCTGGTATTACGTGAAGGGACGCAAAGACTTGACCGAAAAGAATATCAGTTCCCGACGCGAACGGGAAGACCAAAAGCACAGACAATCGGTTAGTAATAATCAATACTTTAATAAACGTTTGGCCGAAACACAAGTGTTTGACAAATGGATTGACAATAAAAGTCTTACAAAACAACCGAAACAACAGACAAACGATTATTCACTTAAACCTCCTTTCGATGTATTGATTGAAACGAAAAGCAATTCAAATAACATTCGACTCAATAAGGAATTGGAGAAAAAGTATTTGAAATCAAAGCAAAGGTTAACCCAATTTATGGATAAATTCAATGAAATGAATACAAAATACAGTGAATTAGAAAAACAACAAAATATTCTGTTTTTTCATTTGAATGAAATCAAAACAATTAAAATAAGTTTCGAAGAGAAGAAACAATTTTGCGAATCAAATGAAAAACATTTAAAATATTTGCGATTCGGAAGAGAAAAGTTGAGGAAAAAGGTCTTTCAGATTATGGATCAATTGAATTGCTATAAGATTTTGGTTAAAAAGATCCAACTCTTGCACAAATGCAGACCTGCTCTCAGCCAAACAGATATGATTGAAATGAATGAAGTGGTGGACAGAGCTCTCAAAATACTGGACTTATATGCAGACATAAATGAGAACAGGAATAAAGAGTTCCAACTGTTGTTTGAGTGAGTCTTTGATTGCATTTTATTTAATCAATTGATTGTTAAATCAGATTTGCTTTTAGTGAAGAATCAGAAGACCGTTGGGAACCACAGGAAGAGGAGTGGAAAATAGAAAGTCAGGTCTGGAATGTTATGATTGAAAAACTGATCGATTCGTATAAAAATATATTTAAAGACAAATTGAATCAACTTTTGTCTAAACAAAAGACTTTATTGAAGGAAAGGGAAGAAGAGGTCAAACAGTTGACAGAATTTACAACAAAAATCAAATTAGAGCCACAGTTATCAGTGCTTTTGAAACAAGATATCAGTGCATTCATGACTGATGTCATTGAAAGCTAATTCAATTCCAAAATATTTGTCCTCAACTTTGCTCACTATTTATACAGTATTTGTAATACTCTTTCATTAATTTCATTATTTATTATTCATTAAAAAAAGAATTAAGTTATTATAATTTTATATCAATTATAACTAATTTTTTATGATCGACTCCTGCTGTTCGAAAATTGGATAAACCTTTTTCACGTCGGCCCAAGTTTTTGTACCTTTTGATAGATCGCTGACAATACCTCCCAATTCTTCGATCTATAAAATTAAATAACAATTTAAACAATAAATAAATGATTTATTCAATCAAATTGAGTCTTATTTCGTGAGACATACCGGGGCTCGAATCTGTTCCATAGAATCTCTTTCCCGAAGTGTCGCAGTGTTGGGTGCGTTGAGACTATCAAAGTCTATAGTAATGCCAAACGGAATGGCGATCTCATCGGTTCGGGCATAACGTCTGCCAATAGAACCCCCGCTTTGGTCCACTTTATGCGATATTTGGTTTTGTGTCAACAGTTGTGAAATCTGTTTGACATAAGGCTTGAAATCACTGTTATTACTCAATGGAAGGACTGAGCATTTGATGGGCGCTATAACTGGTGGTAAACTCAAGTACGACCTCTGGTCAGAGCCTTCGCGAACGCGGAAACTATGTTCCCAAATGGCGTACATTATTCTTCCGATTCCGAAAGACGGCTCAATCACTCCCGGAGTTATCTCTTCGACGTGTATTGTCTTTAAAGATCTTTTAATCGAAACCATATCTTTAGAAATCTTAAACTCTTTGTCCGATATTTTCAATAAAAAACTTTCATTTTTTTCTAATTCTGTTTCGAATTTCAGTATTTCTTCGGATTCTAATGCTTTCAACGCATCGTTTATTATCTTTGCGTCCGCTTTGAATGCCTTTCCTATGACTGCCTTTTGTGGTAAGCATTCGAATGCATCCACTTGTTTGGGCTCCGGTAGGTCTTTCTCGGCCACTAACTTGACATTTGTTGCTTTTGTGTGTTGTTTCAAATCAAAACACGACCGATCGGCACATCCGACACACTCTACCCAACCATAAGAGGTGAGACACTCGGCGTCCCAGCAGTCGGTGGCGTAATGTGCCATTTCATTGGACATGTGTTGTCTGAAACGCAACCGCTTAGGGTCGACACCAACTGTGGTTAAAAACAAGTGAATTCGTGCCATAAAATAACCCAATGTTTGATTCGCAATAGTCTTGTCCTCAACCGCCTGACCCACAGATATCTGTTGGGCCGCTTTGCCGTCCATTTGATTACAGGCGGAGTAAAGGGTTAGTTTCAGATCTTTAACCGAATCGAACTTTGGGTGCAATTTGTCTGTCGGGTCGACAAAGTGTTCGATTTCTGCTAAAGTGAACTCTCGGACCCGTATTAGACCACTTCGAGGTGATATCTCATTGCGAAAGGCATTACCGATCTGTGCGGCGGCGAAGGGAAGTCTTTTCTGATTGAACTCTAAGAGACGCTTAAAGTTAACAAATATTCCCTGTGCTGTCTCTGGTCTTAGAAAGCCTTTGATTGCACCGCTCGGACCGATAGATGTGCTGAACATTAGATTGAATTCTATCGCTTCGGACAACTCATTGCCAGTGAGCGGGGCTTTGATGTCATACTTCCTGAGAATGGCATTCATCTCCTCCTTTGCAAAACCGTCTAATTTGATGATTACGTCTTCATATTCTGATCTCTGGTCTGCAGTCGTCTTCTTATCGGCCATTAGTTTCTCGAGATGTGCTTTAATGAGATGATCCAATCTAAAGCACTCGCCGTTCTTCAAGTCCTTAACCATCAGGTCTGCGAACCTCTCCACATGACCGGACGCCTTGAGCACTGGCTCGGGTGTCAGTACAGTACAGTCCACTTCAAGCATCTGTTCTTCGAGAACAAAATGGTTTCTCCAGTTATTTATTAAATTCGTTTTCATCGCACAACCCATGGGTCCGAAGTCGAACTGACCGGCGATCGCGCCATAGATGGCGAACGACTGGTCGAAGAAAAAGCGCCGCTTCAGCAGCTCTTCCAGTAGTGCTCTGTCGAAGCCGGCAGTGGTCGGCGCCAGAGACAGCTCCTTGTCTTCCAACACCTTTTTGCGAGTTTTCAATTCATTGACAGCTTTTTTCACATCGATTTCCGGAGCATTTGATTGTTTGAGTGCTCTTACGATATCTCCTTTGGATTGAAATTAAAAATTAATTTAAAATGAATTGATTTGAGAGTTGATTGCATACAAACCCTGTTCTTTAACGGATGCGCGCAGGGGTTCGAGGATCTGTGCGATTTGTGGATCTGTTTCGGCCATAATCTTCCTCACATACAATCCTTTATACCTTTCCACTTTATTTTTGCCCCAATTTTCAGCTCTCTTTACGTGTTTGAGACAATTGTTTGTCTGAAAACTTCTTACGTGTACTCTATGTCTGAAGGATTGTATGAGAATTTTGTGCATTCAATCAAACAATACATAAAACTTATGCTGACATTCAAGTCGTGATTATTACAGTCCTATAAATACAGGTATTTCATAATGACTTGGAGTCAATGAAACAATGCTTTTACTCCAGCAATACCTCAATCCTATGAACACTCAAATAGCAGGTATCCAGTGCTGCCTCTGCAGGCATTATAGAGAATCACCTCTTATGATAGGCTTTTCTTACGAGTTTCAGTCGCTTCTAATCATCGAATTGATAAAAATGTGATTATAGAGTACATATCGATGGATTGAGCATGGACCATTCTATAATCTCAAATAAAAAATCGAAATAAAAAGATTCATTGCTGATCTCCTTTCGCTACAATATGTGACTGCCTGTAGAGGTCAACACTGGATACCTAGTATTTGAGTATTGAATCAATACTATTGATATAATACTCAATCCATACGCCAATTGTGAACAACTATTGCATTACTCCTTATGTTTACAGTAGGGAAGCGCTCAACACATATGTGTGCTTACAGTCAACCGTCGATATATTAATTGTTATTAATTCTCATTTATAATTAAAGGAAATTAAATACAATATAATCGAAATTTTAAAAATTGATTAATTGATAATTTAATTAATTTCTAATCCGATATTCAGTTATGAGTAGAGATAAACAAAAGGCTTGTATTATATATCGAGTGCTTTACTGTATCTAACGATGAGTTACAGTGAAGAGTAATGTTAGGCAATGACAGTAAACACGTGTCAAATCGGATGTAATTAAGACTAAAGTTAATTAATTTAACTATCATTTAGTTATAGTCTATTAAACTGAAACCAATAAAATGGTTAAAGTATTGCTTCGGGAGTCTTATGGCAGTGAAGACATGTCTGAACGACTTTACGTTCAGAATGAGAGTCAAACCAATCGATTGACAGTAATTGACAAACGAAGTGATGATTGGATTCAATTGAGTTCAATAAAAATGTTTTTCACAGTTAGTTATCATTTAATTATATTTTTATTTTAATTAATTGAGATTTTTTAAACACAAGAATCACTCAATAGTTTTCGGCATTAAATGAATTCAATTACAAACATATCATTAAAAGTGTTAGAGTTTTGACAATAAATACAATACAAATGCAATACAATTAGTATTAATTAAATTGAATTTAAACAAAAGCATTGTTCCCTTCAGTCAGTCTTTCTTCCGGCCGGTTATCCCGAGTCTGTGTCAGTCGATTACATTGAGTACCAGTTGTGGGACAGTATCCAAGCGTTCGCCTCCAGTATTATGAATAATTTGGGCACTCATTCCATACTTAAGGGTATTTTCCACTAATACTCAGTCAAATGTGTGAATCAATAACCGGTAAATGTAATCAATAGGTGTGGGCGTTGGGGACTCGACCGCCACTGTATTGGCCGCTACTATAACTTGGCTTTTGAGAGGTTCTAATCATTAAAAGCTCCAATAGTTTGATTGACACTAATATTGTTTTGTCATCTCTCAGACGGGACTTCAATGACTGGAAGAATAGTTTTCGCATACATACAAAGTTCTAAATTGGACTCCGAGTGCAAGAAATGGCGATTATTTGCAGATTTAATCAATGATTTGTCCATTTTTATCGACTTATTGTCGCCGTATTTCACGAATTACTTCATTTATATGCAATGCTTTTCGGGTGTTTTGAAATCACTTGTGGGAACAGCTGGTGGTGCGACCCGAGCGGCACTCACTCAACACGTAATACTAACTTATATAGCATTCAGTACCTAATGATTGCCTTTTGACCTAAAGCAAGCGCGAAGAAACAATTTAGCGGACGTGTCGGCCAAGGATGGCAGTCAGGAAACTCTGGTCAATCTGACAGCCCTTATATGCAGTCTTATTATTGTTCCAATGGTTTCGGAAAATGCAAAGTATTTGAAAATCAATTATTTGTCTTTAATTATAGTTTAATTTTATTTCAAACACAGTTTGGTTTGGCTTTTGTTCGTTTCCTTTACTTTACTTCACATTTATGCCAATTATAGAGCCGTTAAGTCCGTCTCAATAGAAGTGTTTAATTTGAGTCGATATGCGATAATTGTCGACAATTATCTTAAAACTAATGGAAATATACTATCGATTAAGAGAGTCAACGGTCGGGAAAACGTCTGGTTTTTCATTAAAGACAAGTTTGATATTTATAGTGATTTGATATCAATCGGAGCCTCTGTTCGAACGCATATTTCAGACGCAAAACAATTGAATGATTTGATTGATTTGTATTCAATCGATGGAACAAATTGTCCCTATATTTTGAGTTTTGACCCGAAAAACAAAACTCCGGTTTCTATTTCATTGAAAAAGAAGTTCGAGTCCTCAACACTATTAGAGGCAGTATTTCAAGCGATTGTCATATATTTCGCACAAAAAACTGTTGAATCAAATGATAAAAGACTTCAAGAAATTATTGATGAAATCAATTCACATCCAAAAGACACAAAATTAATACTAGAATTGAGTCGAAAGTATACAATCGATTCGATGAATGATTTGAAAACTAAGTCATCCGCCGAGGGCTGGGATCTAAACAAAGTTCTTATTCCATCCAATGAATGGAGATTTGAATTCCAGGAATAAATTTCATTTCATTTTTAATTATTTAATTGTATTTTATATTTATTTTATTGTAAACTATTGTAAAATATATATAAAATTAGTTTCAATTATAATAAAAATTAATATAAAGCCGTAATTCATGTGTGCATTAAGTGGTGTTTCGCTGACGTGTTGTTCAAATCCACGTTGTGTTGAGTTGTGTTCAAAACTAAACAAGTCTTCAATTCAATACATATTAAACTCAATTGAGTTTTATTTTAGTTTATATTTAAGTCTTTTTTTACAAATAACTCAACAAATGGTAAGAAATTTATCAAAATTTATCAAAAAATTCAAAATTTGATTAAATAAGAGCCAAATTTAAACAATTGGTGTATTGACTGATAGCCCGCTCCGGCCAGCAGTACATCCGTCGGCGCCGGGGGTCGATCGCCCCGAGCGATGCCCACACGAAGCTCTGGTGGGTCTGGAGGTACAGTCAAACAGCGCAAGACTGGGGGCGCGAGTGCGGCAGCGAGTGGTCGGTCGAGAACGGCGGCCAACAGTGGAGGGATGTGGAGGTTCTATACCGACGACTCCCCGGGTATTAAAGTGTAAGTATTCATCGATTTAATTGTTTTATTTATTGCTTATCTAATAGTGGTTTTCATTATTTGTAAACAGAGGACCCGTTCCTGTTCTGGTGATGAGTCTTGTGTTCATTGCATCGGTTTTTATGCTTCATATTTGGGGCAAATATACCCGTTCTTAAGCATTGAATCAATTTATTTTAAACCATTTAATTAAAGACCAATTATTAGATATTCTTTTGATAAAATCTCTTTTAATGTTATAATAAAACTGAATATTATTTCTCGACATTTAAAGTGTTGTCTATTATTAAGTCAATAGAATTCAATTAATACATAAAATAAGTATATAATCCGATCAATACTTTTAATCCAGTCTTTAAAACAATAATTATTTGACAAAAAAAACAAATCAAAAAATGGGGAAAATTATTATGTTTTTAATGACTAGTTTTATATCAATACTCAGTTTAGAGAGAGATATGAAAAACATTTTCAACAAAATTAGTTGAAAATTAATCGAAAAGTTTTAAATCAAAAACAAATTTATAGATAAAAATAAATTTTTAGGGAATAAAATGATAATATATTTGAGTCCTCTTATACTCCGCCACCACTTCTATCGACAGTGATTTTATTAAATTCAAGTTCGGCGGCCTTTGAAAATCTGCTGTGGGCTATGGCACCGGTCTTAATGGCGCTCATCAGTTCCAGGTATTCACCCAATTCTACCTGTCCGTTCTTATTAATGTCCACTTCGCTCAGCATTAAATGGAGCTCTTCTTCAGACATCTTCACTCCCTGTGCCTAAGGATTAAGAACAATAATAGATGTTTGAGTCAATAATCGAGGAATAAATGCAATAATAAGTCAATCAACCGGTACTTACTTTCATACTCCGACGCAAGTCATTAATACCGATATAGCCTTTGCGGTCGCGATCGAGTGAATGGAAAGTTCGGGAGTATTTGTTTATCTCATCCTTAGTCAATGATATTGGGGTCAAATCTCTCATTTCTCTGTTGACCTGTTGTCCCATTTCTTGTCTCAAGAATTGAAATGCATTTTTCAGTTGTATTTCCTGTTCTTTTTTACTCCATTTTAATTCTTCGCCCATAATGTCGACAATCTTTGGGAGCGTTTCCTCCGCCGCCTGTGTGTTGAGGAACGCCAGGCGTAGTCTTCGTGCGATTACATCGACTGCAGTGCACGCGTACTCCCGAACTGCAAACCGAATCTCTGCCTCAATATAAGGGAATTCAGAATGAAGTCGACGTCCGGCGACTGGCCATCGCTTTCCTGTCAGTTCAGCCAACTTTGCGACAGCGAATGCTTTATCGCCATAAGTATTGGCTAAATGTTTGGCCACTTCTGGCTCTAAGCCGTAATCCTGTACTAACTGTATATACAGAGTTGGCGTCCAGTGCTCTCCGCCCTCTAAAATCAAGCCCAAAGTCATGCATTTAGTCGCGTGACTTAACGCTTCGGGATTGGTTTCGACGGCTGCATTCACGGCCTCCTCGGCCATCACTCTATATGTCGTCCATTTGCCTCCGGCCACAGTCACGAGACCACTGGGACTCGTGTCGATTATGTGGTTTCGGGCAATCGATTCGGTATTAGGTTTCGACGGATCCAAAACCAGTGGTCGAATGCCAGCCCAGGCAGACATGACGTCTCCGCGACGGACATTGATATCGGGGTTGAGATAATGTCTGATCTCATTCAGAATGAACTGAATGTCCTGTTCTGTCGGCGACGGGTTGTGCGTCACTTCGCATACTTTATCTGTTGTTCCGGCGATCGTCCACTTCTCCCACGGGAGGAAAAATATAACCCTTCCATCACTGGTCGCCGGATCCAAAAGACCCATAGACTCGGGGCTGTAATAACCCGGAAGTACAATATGCACTCCAGCACTCGGTTGACATATTTTGCGGGTGTTTTGGTCGTCCATAAGACGGATAGAGTCAGTGAAAGGACCCGTGGCGTTGATGATAGTCTTTGCCTTTACGTCCCACTCCTGATTGGTTAACTGGTCCTGTAGTCGAGCGCCGCATAGTTTTCCGTTCGAGTCTTTATTTAGTTTAACGACTGCCACGTGATTGGCAACAGTGGCCCCAAACCTAACTGCAGTCAAAGCTATGGCCAAATTCATCCGCGCGTCGTTGTGTTGGCCGTCGTAGTAGACGATAGCGCCGACCAATGAATCCGATTTCAACATCGGGAACAACTCTAAGGCATCCTTTTTGGACAAATAGTAACTCGACTTAACGTTTTTAGTTCCGGCGACCAAATCATACATTTTAATGCCGGCCCAGAAGTACGGGATCTGCCAGTAATGATACACCGGTAACATAATAGGTAAGGGGTATGAGAGGTGAGGCGCTATTTCCAAGAGATTAGCCCTTTCTTGCAACTAAAAAACGTTATTTCAAATTAGAATTCTGTATCAAATGTATGCAATGGTAAGCACTGACCGCTTCCCTGACCATTTTGTACTGCTCCACATCCAACTTCATGATAGCCTTCTGCAAATACCTGACCCCTCCGTGAATTAATTTAGTGCTGCGACTGGAAGTACCGGAAGAAAAGTCATCCAATTCTACCAAAGCTGTAGACAAACCTATTGGAGAATTAATGAATCAATAAATTAATTCAAATAAAGCACTCATTTATTCAAACCTCTGGTGATTGAGTCCAGAGCAACGCCACAACCGGTGGCTCCGCCGCCGATAACCAACACATCGAACTGTCGGCCATCGCTTAGATTCTTGAGATGGTCTGCTCTCGAGGGCAGACTTTTAGTTGAGATTGTTTTTCGTGGAGATGTCTGTTGTGATGAGGCCTTCACTATATATCTCTGCAATACATCAAAACAGATAGCAATCAAAATATTGCTTACCTTTGAGTTTAAATCTGAATTTAACTTCAATTTTCGCCTAAAGTGTACCTCTTTTTTCTGGTCAATCAACCGGAAGACAGCATAGGATGAGATACCGGCGCCACAAACCAAGAGCGCATATTTCCCATAGCGTCGGGTGATTTTTGAGGCCATTATTTAAATGTCTTTTTTGTAAACTAAAAATAATTTCAAATTACTTTAGGCTTTGATTGCATTTTGAATACAAACTAATGATTTCAAAGTCTTGAATAAAACTAATTTTAAAAAACAAATGGAGTTTTTGTCTAATTATATGAGTCTTTCAAGGATTAGATGGGTTTTAGATTCACATCAATTAAAGGCGGTTTTGAATAATTAATTTCAATTAAACTAATTTATGAGACATTTGGGAAATCCTTTAAAAACAGCAAAATTGTTCATTAATTACCAAATATTTGTTAAATATTTATTACTTTTGTTTGAAAAACTATTTTACAATTTTTGAATGAATTGAGATTTACTAATAAAACATTGGATTTTATAATATATTTGCAAACAATTGATGAAACGTGAATTCAATGATTAGCTAATAATCAGATCTAAGATCAGCCGTAAATCACATGAAATGAAATTGTCTAATATTTGATATGCTAAAAATCACCAATGCTAATGCTAAGTAGTTTAATGCAATTTACTATTAATTACTACACTATATTATTTAATATAGGAGTAGAGCCTCTCATCAATATATCACTCAATGAAATACTATATTCACAAATGATATAAAAGTCATTTGAAGGCGGGTTTAAAATCTGAAGTATATATAAAACTACATAAAATCTTTCATTTAGTACTTTAAGTCGGTTTTTCTAAATGTTTTGATTAATTTAGATCTTTATTTTCCATTAAGTATTTATAGTTTTATAAAACCATATGATTTAGTCTATCAGTCGCTGACTTGAATGAAGGGTAGGGGTTATCAAATGTCTATTTTCAATACTGTTATAAACTGCCAAACATTATGTAGTTTTGTGTTGAAGAAGATATTTATGCGCAAACTCTATTCAATGAATTGCATGTAGCGTTGAAAAATTTACTAAATTTTTAAAATGGCAGTAAATTTACTAGTAAATTTATATAAAATTTAATTTTGTCCGATAAATTTATTCAGAAAATTTAATAAGTAAAAAATATAAATCAGAATTGTAATTAACATTTAAGATTTAGAGTTTTTAGAATATAACCTAAGACTATAAGAAATAATTAAAATACCATCCAGACATTTATCTGTAAAACCTATATTTCACCAAAAATTTAAAAATTTATATCCAGATGCTACTAGGGATGCGCAAAGGTCTAGAAGTCAGTGGGTATAGAGTACTGGTAATGGCTCAAAATCACAGTGGCAGAGAGTAGGGTATTTGCAATCATAAAATTCTAGCAGAATTTGTTTAAAAATGACGCAATTTAACAGTATTTCGTATAATTCAACTAGAATTGACAAAATTCTGTGATTTTTCTAAGAATTTAGCCAAAATTTCACAGAATATTCAAAAAATAGCGCCTTTAGCGCCGTTTTTTTAAATTTTTAAGGGGGTATTTCAAAATTGCTCGTTTTTTCTTCATCACAGGGCAGGGTAATTTGATAATTTTTCGGAGACAAGGGGGTAATTTGGCTATGCCTCCTTATTACGCAATCTAAATACAATTGAATTTTAAGAGATAAGACTCGTATATCCACTAATCTATATTTTCAGTATAATTTCAAACCTAATTTTGAATCAAATTAAAGTAAAATCATATTCTTTAAGATCATCCGGTTATGCTTGTAAAAAATGCTTAAAAATAAATTCAAAAACTAGTATTTCGGTAAATATGGTCATTCGTTCACATTTTTCTCCAAAATTAAATTTCTAAATTAAATCTAGATAAGATGAATTAACTCTAAATCTCTTTATTAATTTTAATTATATTGTAAAAATTTACTTAATTTTTGAGAAAATTTAACTATATAAATTTACTTAAAATATTAAATTTTCTAGCACAAATAAATTTATTAATAAATTTATAGTAAATTTTATGGTAAATTTACTTTAAATTTATTCATTTGCAACGCTAGTTATCATATATTGAAAGCATGAGATTAGATGCATTGTTTACCTTTTATATGTAAGCGCTTGTGTATTTCCGGAGTCGCTTTTTGCATGACTTTTATCAATTATATTGCATATAAGAGCACCTCATGTGACAAATTCACTTATAAGAGCGGCCCTTATATGTGAGAGAATTCTGTAATGTTTGAATGCTTTGATTCGATTTAAAACACATTTAAATCTGTGTTTCAATTAATTGAACCTAATTTGAGTTCAAATGAATTGAAAATATTTGAAGATTTGGACAAAGAATACAAACAATGTTTGGGAGAAAAACAATTGAATACAAACTCTGATTATAAGGAATTCTATGAATGCTTTCAAACGGAAGACAGACTTGAATGCAGTGAAGAATTTATTGAACCTCTGATTGACACACCATTGATATCCAAGGATCCGTCAAAAACGTCAGGGGTATTCCGGGCTGTACCCCCTCTGCACATCCCTACGTAAAATGAATGTTTTCTTTAAATTCTAGGGTGGAATACAAATAGACACAAATGACAGTTTTATGATCCAAAACGCGGTTTTGGGTATTTTGGGTAATATCCGGGGGTTGAAGAAAATGTGAGTATACCCTAAAAAATTCAGTGGCTATTTTCGGACAAATAAATATTCTGGCTATAAATCCCTATTAAATACAAATATTAATCGTGAAAATATTTAAGCACAATATTCATAAAGAATTTTAATTTTAATCGCAAAAGTTTTATTCGAGCAAAGATATCTAAAATCATATTGAATTCAATTATTAAACATGAATTCCATAAAAGAAGCATTGACAAATAGTTATTTATCAGCCTCTAAATAGTCAATGTAATAGTTAGGAAAAACAACACAAGTGTTGTTAAATTGTTATTTATTTTTGATCAAAAACTACATTAAAAAGTGATAAATTTGCAAAAATTGTTAAAATAACTAATAATTCAATTAAATGAGTTTTCTTCTTCAAAACTTAAACATTTGTCGTCTTTAATTATATATTTCTAGATTCTTTTAATGTCACTATCATTGACCAGAAATGACTTGAAAGTTGCTATTTCTCATAGACTCGTGTCTATTTTTGATCTATTTAATAATTTAGATTCCTATAGGGATTACCGACGTATTTAAGTTTAGTTTCAATTTTACCATCTAATAACGTTATGTGTTCAAGCCATTCAAATAGTTATTAACGACTGAAAAAGTTAATTATAATAGTTAAAATAAAAATTCAGCTAAAATGGCTATCAAGTTGTTAATTGTAAGGTCACTAACTCTGGAGGAGATACTATTAACCTATTAGATAGGTTTAAATACTATTTTTCAATGGTTTGATTATAACTTAATAATCTATAGGTTTTATTAAAAATAGTATTGCCCTAAAATATAAATTTATATCATTTTTGTATGTATTAAGAATTTTTAATAATATTTAATATGAAAAATGACTTTTTTTTGTTAGGAAAAAATTCAATTTTTGATCAAAACAAGTATAATATATCAGCAAATATTTTAGTACAAATTATAAGTTCAAAATTACTTATATTTTAAGAGCAAAAAATTGTGTTTTTCGAAATACGATCGCTTGGGTTATTGGATAAAATGAGATCAGATATCTTTGATAAAAGTTAGCTTTGGTTTACTTATGAAACGTAGTTTCACTCGAATTCATTGTCCAAATATTTGTCTGACGACAACCGCATTAATATATTGGGAATTGGATGCACACATCAACTCATCTGAGGCTAACAATTCTCGCTGAAGATTACATCAATAGATAGAAAAGTTTTGACCTTCGAGTGGAAAACCCAGTTTTCAATTCTGTTATTTGAATTGAAAACTTTTTAAAGATTTATCCAAAAAAATCTCTGATTTATCAGACTTTAGAAAAATAAAAACTCTATAAGATTTTCTTTAAGACATAATCTATTAAAGAATTAAATGAGAAATAATATAATCGATTGAGTTCTGAAGAATTAAATGGAAATACTATTGAATTTAAGAAATGCCCAAAAAAGATAAAACAGGAGTAAGAAATATGTTTATTTGATCTAGGTTATGGATTAATAAATTTATTGTTGAAAATTTTTGGGATATTTAGACAAAATTTCTGAGAATTTTCTCCTGGATATAAAATAGATAAATCTTAACTTAGAGCCAATGGGTATATTAATAGTCAAAGTAAATTTGCATAAAGCACAATTAGAAGATTCATAAAACCTTTTGGCGAGAATAGCACCTTCATTATTACTGAAAAATGACACACTCGGTACATCAGTAGGATTTTACATTCCTGGTTATAAATATGTAAAGTTGTATTTTACACTTTTATTTGAAATAATAAGTTTTGCAGTCGTTTTGTTTAATTAACAATATTTTTATTTTATTGAATCATGAATTGAGAAGTTTATAGTTTCTAATCAAAAAATACATTGAATTAAGTTTAAGAAAATCTTATTTTTATATTTAAGCTAAAATCAGGACATGAAGTAAATTTAGGGTTTAGTTTACAACTTATTGGTATTTCAGATTAGTTTTATTCTTAAATTAGATTTTAGGCCAAAAGGATTAGAATTTAATGCTAAATATACAAAAATAGATGTTTTAAAGTGAAGAGTAATAAAGTATTTAAAAGGAATTGAAATGACAATAATATAAAGTTTATTAATAATCATAACTCCCTTACATGTATTGTTTTAAAATTTTCGAAATGTTACTTTTTTGGTCACTTCTGCAATTAGTCTAAATGTCATACCATGAATAAGATGGAATATATTTTATATTGATTCTGTCAATATCAGGTGTAGATAGAGGTAGGCCAAGAAGCGGGTATAGCGAAGATACTTCGATAGAAGATTTTGCAAAATGATCTCCTTTGTATTTTTCATATTTTGTCATACTCTTCTCTTGGCATTTTGAGAAAATTTTCCAAAATACCTCCATCTATATTCCTAGTCCGCTGACCTTGGCTACCCTTAGTTAATATGCAAATTTATATCTTTCAAATTCAATAATTATCCAATTTATGTCAATTTGTAATGGAAACCAACTTTTCCTAACAACTAACAACACTATATGCAATACCCAAATAAAGTCTAAAGTTTGATAAGATTCTTATAAAATAATTATAGATTTGTTAATAAAAGAGAAACCATCCAAACCAGTAATGTCTGAAAACTTTAAATCAATTATTTTTAATAATTAAAACTTAACATACATTTCTGTTGAATTTAACGAAACAAAAATTGACAGAAAAGAATTGAATATAAATAGTCTTGAAATTAAGATTTTGTTGATTATTCTCACAAATATATGTCAATTCTGAACTTCAAATGATAAGATTTACTTTAGATTAACTCTAAAGTGATTATAAATTAATTTTATAGCTTATAATTAATAACTTAATTATTTTATAAAACATACCACTTTTATCGCAGCAATAAATTGAATAGTGATTACATGTGAGTGAATAGAAATGATTTATACAAAATATTTTGACATAAAATTATTACATTCATAAGAAATACTGTATAGATAAGCATAGATAAGCAGATAAACCGTCTTCTGGTTATACGAATAGTAAGCGAGACTCGAATGTTGTTTATGCGATATACAAATTCATTAAACTTACACAATTGAATTGCCCTTGGATGAAAAATAAAAACAACTTACCGGTACTCCCCTATTTACCACATTCAACAGACTTTATTAACCTTGCTTATTTAAGTACTATGCTAGTTACTTAGAATAGTCAAATTCAACGAATTGTTATTTGAAATAAAAATATTTACGAATCAATATTATAAAATATAAATCAATACTTATTTTTCTATAAAGTTTTTATTATAAAAGTTGGAATATTTAAAAATGAAACAGGTCTTTATGTTATGATAATAATAAAATATGTTTGTAAAATAATTATTTAATTGAAAAATCCATTTTTATAGTATCCGGTGTACCAGGAATTGGTGTTTCGATTATTTCTCCCAATATTTGTTGGTTTCTTATAAATCCTTTGAATTAATTTATTATTTTATTGAAAATTAAATTAATTTTTAATATAATTTAAAAATTTGACTCAAAATAATACTAACGGCGAGTGTTTTCTCTCGGATGAAAACGCAAATAAATCATAATCAAAGTCATTATCAATCAAACTATAATTATATAAAATAGAATCAAATATAAGAAAAATTATAAATAAATGATTAAGAATTTACGGAAAATAATCAAAATTCGGTTCAATCGGTTCGTCGAACTCATAGATATTGTAAGGATTCTCGTCTTCAGAATAATACGGCGTTCGATGAATAGGAGTTATAAGTGGGTAATAGTTGTGACCATAATATGGGAAATGAAGATAATTGTTATGATAATGATTCACATTAGGAATAACCATAGATGAAAATGGATTTAGATAAATCAAATTAATCAAGAACAAATATTTAATTAAATTAAGCATTTTAATATTCTACAAAATTCGTTTGAATTAATATTTTGTTACTTTCTCTCATAAGTAAAACATAACTTCAGTCCGATCTCACTCTGACTTCTTGAAGAAATATTTGACAAATGAATACGAAAACTGAAAACAGTTTAGAATTTAATTCATAAATTCGAGACTTTATTTTAATTTAAAATAAGCCAGAATTTCAAAAGAATAAGAGCTAAAATTTTTTGATGACTTTAATATAAGGATTGAAAGTGAAGTTTAAGTGAAATTCAATTTTTATAAAATAAATAAGCTTTGAATTAGATTAACTAAAATTTTTCCTGTTTCTGTACAGCAGCAGGACAGGACAGGAAAATATATTTATCACAAATACCAGGACAGGATTTGAAAATCTAATGAACACTTTCATCAATAATTAATACTATTTAAAATTTCAATTT
>JAQFXN010000629.1:0-19963 GCA_034693365.1 Liacarus xylariae | reverse complement strand
TCTTTTTTTAAAGCTTATAAATTATTACTCTATTTATATATTTTGGTGATGCGCGCATCACCAAATGAGCGTCGCTGGTTTATAGTATTTATAAGAATGTTCAAAAATTTTAAAATGCTCATAAAAATGCAAACAAAATCATAGAATATTCTGTTAAAATACTTATAACAACGCTTTAAATTGTATTTTATGTACTGCAAATTGTACTGTAACAGCTGTAGTTGCGCTTCACTGATTTTTTTCGCAAAAATTCTTTACCTCTATTTCTGTTATTTTTACAATAAAAAAATGCTACAATTTTTGTTAAAACATTATGACTAATCATTTTCACACAAAAAAAATCAAAAATGCTGTACTTTTTAATCAATATCTCTATACATTGAAGTCTTTTATAAAATATATAAATAAAATGGTCAAAGGGTATGATACACTATGAATATTCTTCATATCAAATATAAGAATTATCAAATGATTCAGTACTAAGAATATTTGAGATTAAGAATAACTTAAAATACATAAAATAAATTGAATAATAAATCTTATTATTCTATAAATTAATGCTTAATCTGTTTGGCAAAACATATTCTCTGAACTTTTGGCACTTTTCTTACATTTCAATTAAAATAAAGTTAAAGAACTTTCAATTTGTTCAAAAAATTATGATATCTGTCAAACTTGTATTCGTTGTTTTATTCAACAATAGATCAAATAAAACTGTACTTTCAAATGACAAATGTAATACATTATTAATGATACTGCATAATTTCTAAAACAGAATATTCGTGAACTAAAAATAAATTCAATAAAACTATTTTAATTAAAATCTATTAAATAAAATAAAATTATGGTTTGCAAGACAGACGTAATTGCTGTATTTGTTATCTTAATTTTTACGATGCATATAAACTACGTTACATGATAATGAGAATGATAGTATCTAGTTCAAATTAAGAGAAATAGTTCAAATGCTTTGATTTAGAGAAAATCCATGATAAAATAGAAAACGTTATATTTTTATATCGAAATATTCAATTAAAAGTAGTGAACAAAACTGAATTGCAAGTCAAGTAATGAGATTTTTCAATGTTAGATGAGGTGAAGTGATCTCAATTAGACTGATTAGTCGTAACATATTCTGTGAATGACTGGTATTTTTCAAACTATTGCCGTTTGTTAGACATAATTCATTGATTGCATGCAATGTATTGACGCCTCTCTGCAAAGCATTACTCGGAGTAATGCTATTGTAAAGAGTGTTATGTGAAGTAAAATACAGTGAAATACACGAGAAAATCAATATTTTTGATGAAAAACATTATTATTTGTAAATGAATTGAAAGAATAATATTTTAATTTCAATATAAAAAAAGAGCAAAACTAAAAAATCCGTTTTAATGATTGGAAACAAAAAGATTAAATTTTATTTTATTAAAAAACTATTTTGATTTTGTTATTAACGATAATAACAAATAATATAAATATTTAACCAAAAATTTAGTGTATTTTTTGTTATCCATTACTAGTGTTTATATAATAACAATAATAACAGTATTATTGAACCGAAAGGACAGACAAATACATCAATTGTTTTGTGATTAAGTGATTGCGATTTGAATTACAGTTTTTTGTGGGCTTTTTGTCTGATTTTGAACACCTCTTCGGCAATCAGTCATTGAATAAAATGGTTGTCGGAAACGAAGGAATGGAGGGTTTGATCCCAATTGTCAACCGATTGCAGGACGCGTTCGCACAAATGGGTATTTAATAAATCAAAACTTTCATTGTTTTGTCTATAGATTTGTAGATATTTTTGTGATTACAATATAAAACAGTTTTAATACGTTTTTCTTCATTGCCTGTAGTTGTTTGTTATCGACCCTTCATTTCATTTTTTAATCTCAAAAACAAATCATTTTATTCATTACTTCTGTTTAATTAGTTTTTTCTCTTATTTCTTGTGTTTCTTTGCGTTTAGTTTTAATTAATTTTTGTTTAAATTAGTATTGAATTTCTTGTAATTTAAGTTTTAGATTCAGTTTTTATGGTTTAATATATGATTTTCCGATGAATTGTAATAAATCGATGACTAATAATATGTTTAATTACAATAACATTTGTATTACTAATCATTTGAAGTAATGATAAACCAATTGATTAGTCATTGTTTGGAAAAAATACTATTTCTATGAATTAATTAGAAAAGCCGTCAACTCTTGTATTCTAATGTCTCTATTATTCTTCAGGTGTGAGTATGTCTTTGGATTTGCCACAAATCGCTGTCGTTGGCGGACAATCGGCGGGAAAGTCGTCTGTATTGGAGAACTTTGTCGGCCGAGACTTTTTACCCCGCGGTTCCGGTATTGTCACCCGAAGACCACTTGTTCTACAACTCATTAACTCTACAATGGGTTTGTTGTCTATTACTTTACACACTTTTTAGACCTGATATTGATTTTTATGTCCAAAGGATATCAATTTATTAGTTGTATATGATTTCAAATTTTATAAATTAGTTTTTTCTCATTTTTAAACTATAAGTAATTATTGGCTATTATTACATAACTTTCTATAGCTTTTGAATTGTTCGACAATTTTGGCTCAACTTTTCATTATTGCCATAATCTATAACTCGTTTTCCTTTTTGACAGCTATTTCGCCCCCAAATGAAAGTCTGAATCACTGCTCATAACATATGATAAATCACTTGATTTTTATTTAAACTTTTATCTGAAATATTGTTATTTAATACTATTTTGAGTCTACTTTTATGTCTAACAGAATTGTAAAAATCGATATTAGATTTAAAAATTTTTATCAAAATATTTAGTTTCATATAATTTGTTAAATAATTGTTTTGTTTATCTTTTGTCTGAATGTCCAGAGTATGGAGAGTTCCTTCACTGTCGCGGGAAAAAGTTCACAGATTTCGGTGAAATTCGCAAAGAGATCGAAGACGAAACCGATCGAAGCACTGGTCATAATAAAGGCATTTCTCCAGTGCCTATCAATTTACGCATATATTCTCCATATGTACTCAATTTAACACTTATCGATCTTCCAGGTCTGACACTAACGCCAATTATTTATTCAGATTTTGTTTTATTTTATTCACTTATTATTATTTATTTATTTTATGAATAAATTATTAGTATTTTTTGGCATTTTATGCAAGAATTCGGAAGTCTTTGTAATTCCAGTGATAGCTATGAATAATATTAATGAGAGATAATTAAAATTATATTAGATTTCATTTGATATTTGTTATTAATTGCAATTTGTTTTTATATCCACTGCTGCACAGGTATGACTAAAGTTCCCGTCGGCGATCAACCCATAGATATTGAGGCGCAGATCAGAGAAATGATAATGAGTTTCATAAAACGGGAAAACTGTTTAATACTGGCCGTTACGAGTGCTAACCAAGACTTGGCCACAAGTGATGCCCTAAAGTTGGCCAAAGAAGTAGATCCGGAAGGTCTGCGAACTATCGGTGTTATAACAAAACTGGATTTGATGGACGAGGGAACAGATGCCAGAGATATACTCGAAAATAAATTATTGCCACTCCGTCGCGGATATATAGGTGTTGTTAATCGTTCCCAAAGAGATATCGAAGGAAAGAAAGACATCAAAATCGCTTTGGACTCCGAGCGCAAGTTCTTTTTCTCCCATCCCTCGTATAGACATATGGCCGACAAAATGGGAACTCCATATCTGCAGAGAGTTCTCAATCAACAATTGACTAATCATATTAGGGATACATTACCGGCTCTCAGAGACAAACTGCAGAAACAAATGTTAATTCTTGAAAAAGATGTAAATATTTTTTTTTGTCTATTTTTAATTGTTTTATATTTTTTTTAATTAAAATTTTTGTTCCAAAGGTTGAAGAATACAAGAACTTCAGACCTGACGACCCGACGCGCAAAACGAAAGCAATGCTACAAATGATACAACAATTGCAAACAGACTTCGAACGTAATATCGAAGGCAGTGGTTCGGCGGCCATAAATACTTCAGAACTTTCTGGCGGCGCCCGAATAAACCGGTTATTTCACGAGAGGTTTCCGTTTGAAATCGTTAAAATGGAATTCGATGAAAAAGAGTTGCGCCGAGAGATAGCGTTCGCGATTCGCAATATTCACGGCATAAGAGTCGGTCTCTTCACTCCCGATATGGCGTTTGAGGCCATCGTTAAGAAACAAATCGGGAAATTACGCGAACCGTCGCTCAAATGTGTGGACCTCTGTATCAATGAATTGGGAAATGTTGTTCGAAGATGTACTGAGAAAATGCTTCGATACCCACGACTCAGGGAAGAGACCGAACGGATAATTACGACTCACATCAGAGAACGGGAACAAAAAACCAAAGACCAGATTCTGCTCTTAGTGGACGTGGAGTTGGCGTATATGAACACTAATCACGAAGACTTCATTGGCTTTACTAATGCACAGCAAACGGCTGAGAACAGTCAGGGCGGGAAACGGAAACTCGGAAATCAGGTGCGATATCACTGTTGTGTTGCTTTCGTTTATTCAATATATGTTCACAATTGAAGTCTTGAATTATTTTAATATTTGTTTGTCTTTCACTCAAATATTCTTTCACTAAATAAACAAATGAAACAATTGTTTGTTTTGTTTTGAATACAAATCAATTTAATATTTATAAATCTGTTTCTCAACTATTTTCCAGTATTTGAGAACAGATTTCTGTTTAATTATAAAATTTATTTAAGCCCTAATCGAATAATTAATGCATTCAATACTTAATTAAAATAAAAAAGATTTATATTTTTTAGTTGAAAATAATTTATTCAATAGATTCAGTCTTTTGTGGACATATATTAATAAATACTTGAAGTGACTAATTGTTGCGCCGCTTTGTCTTAATTGCTGTTCAAAATTTTTTTTATTACGCGGCGCTGCCCTCAGACCGGGGTAAGAGTTCTATTCTGTCTGCCATTTGTCTTCTGTTTGTCTTCCATTCAATGTTCTGACGCTTTTGATTGGCGTCGAGAATGGGTTTTGAAAGTATTTGTTATTATTATTGTATTAACAGGTGATCCGAAAGGGTTATATGTGTATCCATAACTTGGGTATTATGAAAGGCGGTTCCCGTGACTACTGGTTTGTTCTGACCAGTGAATCGATTTCATGGTTTAAGGACGAGGAGGAAAAGGATAAAAAATATATGTTACCACTCGATGGACTCAAGATTAAGGTTTTATTATTCTATTCAATGATCAATATTTTTATTAATGACTGCTTTCTCTGCTTTAATAACGGTTTAGGACATGGAATCGGGTTTTATGTCCCGAAGACATACGTTCGCGATCTTCAATCCGGACCAAAGGAACGTATATAAAGACTACAAACAGTTGGAGTTGTCCTGTGAATCACAAGAAGACGTGGACTCCTGGAAGGCGTCATTCCTCAGAGCGGGTGTATATCCCGAGCGCACCAGTTCTTCAGGCGAATCGACAACCAATGGAGGAGAGGATGGCACTAATGAGGGCGGAGTGTCGAGTCTCGATCCGCAATTGGAACGACAGGTCGAGACTATCAGAAATCTTGTCGATTCATACATGAAAATAGTGACCAAAACTTTCCGGTTTGTCATTAATTTCTATGTCATTACTATTTTCTGCTTTGCTTTTGATAACTTACTGCACTTAGATATTGGGTTTGCTTTTGTATATAGCAGTGGGTCATTGGGTGTAACCTATTATTGGCGACTCGTCGCTGAAATTAGAGACAAATCATAACAAAAAATTGATTACATTTTATAACTCCAATACAAATACATATAAGACATTAGGAAAACTCATTATTAATTCGATTGAAAATACTTTATTGAAAAATATTTTTCCACTTTTTAGTTCATTTTGTGTATTGACTAACACATTGTGCTTTCGTTCAATGGTTTTTTTTATATAATTATTTTTTAAGCATTTATTCGTTTCTTTCAATTATTAATTTTTTCATTTCTCAAACATTTCTTTATTTGATTTATTTGTCTCTAACCTTGAAATTAATGATTTAATATCGGAAATCAATGTTTTGTTTTTTAATACAGACATCGATTGCCAATAATTATATCTTTATATCTGTTGAGGAAATATGAATTCGTTTGATATTATATTTGTGTTTAATTTTATTACTTTTTCTTTAACTTTCATTTAAGCTATAGTTTTGATTCAATTCTCAATTCAGAGCTTTAACTGAAAGGTCAAAACCAATTTGTGAAAACAAAAGTCAATCGATTTTCATTTCTGTATTAAGTCATTCGTAAGCAATGCATCCCTTCTTAACTGATTCTAGTATTTAGTCATTTGAGACATAGAGAGGAAGGAATTTATTTTTGGTAAAAGCCTTTTATTAAGTCTCAATACATAACAACCCTTTAACTGACAAAAACAAATGTTTAGTTAATTGATGTCAAAATAGTCGAACAAATATCCACTAATTCTCTGACACTTCAGATAACTTGTGTCTGAAAACAAAATTAAATATTATTTCAAATTAATTGAACACAAATCTCAAGAATAACTAAATCTAATGTCTTATAAAATAGAGATTTGGTTCCGAAGATAATAATGCATCTAATGATCAATGACTCAAAAGATTTTATTTACGGCGAACTCTTGGCCTGTCTTTATGCAGCAGGAGATCAGGTATTCTATAATTGATTCAGAAATTGTTGCCATTTATTGATGCAATCATTGATTAACTAAAGGCCCAAATGATGGAAGAGTCGCCCGAAGAGGAGCGCAAACGGGAGGAGATGTTGCGTATGTATCACGCGTGCAAAGAGGCCCTGTCCATCATTGGTGATGTGTCAATGCAGACCAGTTACGCACCGGCGCCGCCACCAGTGAAGGACGACTGGACGCTACGCAACTTAGCCCCCTCTCCAACACCGCCGCCGACAACACCGACACCACAACAGGTTCGGCCGCCAATGAATAACCCGAACCGACCGGCGCCACCGCCAACAGTCAATCCATCTCGCGGTGCACCGCCGCCACCGGGCAGACCGGCGCCCAATGTTCCGGGTCGTGGAGCACCTGCGGGACGGGGAGGTATGGGAGGACCACTACCGCCGCCACTCATTCCAACGTAAGCATAGTTTAGCTCTCGTATTGTCTTATATGTAATGAATGCTTGAATCCAACACTGCTTTTAATCCATTGTTAATTCTTAAACTGCTTTTTGTGCTTTTCCTGTTTAATGCCGCAGACGAGGAATGCCTAACGTTCCGCCGCGTATACAACAGGCTGTTACGGACACAATTCTCGATGCGTTCGGGATGCCTGTCCACAAATAAGACAAATACCTGTTTCAATGCATTATTCAAATTAATTATTATTCTATAACTTAACAGAATATACAGATATAACTCGTTATCTATTGTTTAACTCTATTTGTTGATCAATACGACGGCGTTTTCGCACAACTCTTTAGACATAATTTAAATTAATATCAATTATATCATTAGTATTAGCACTCAATTTAGGGACTAATTATCTAACCTTTAAATTATCTTAAATTAGAGATTAGTATAAATCTAAATAAATATATAAATCAATATTATTTTGAGATAACATTTGAAATATTTAAGTAAATTATTTGAAAGTAATTTAAAATAAAGAAAAATTATTATTATTATTATAAAGAAAAGTATATCACAAATGATAAGACTATTTGAAGATTAATTTAAAAGATATGTTTTTAGTCCTAATCTTATAATATACTAATTTAATAAATAAAAGAGCAATTAAACCAATGATATGATCTATAAATATACAATATATACAGTATATATATATTCTTACATAACATAATATTATATATTAAATAATAGCAATCTATTAATTTTGAAATTGCGTTAACGCCGTTGTTATTAAATGTTGTTGTCGTCTATAAAACAAACGAATCATTAAATTTAACACAAATTAACACAAACACAAGAAATCACATACGAATACCTGTTATAAATAATATGTGTCTCAATGTGTCTATACATAGGCGTAATGTTCCTCCGCTATACCCATCGTCAACAACAGATAGACCTTTAATTCCGCCTCGAATTCCCGATCGGCCGTCGATTCCATCGCAACGATGACTGACAGACATTAGGATTTGTTAAATAAATTATATTTCAAATTAAGACATTAAAGTGTTTTTTGTGCAAACCATTGAAAAGTCTATTAACTAAAAGTGCGGACGCGTTGCTCACATTCCAGCATATGATTAAACATTATTACAATTCAATTATATATATTATAAATCTTAAGACAAATTTTATTTAAGTTTTTTTCTTTTCTTTTTTTCTGTGTTTTTCTTTTTGTAAATATAGTAAAGTATGGAAATAATAAAAAACAGTAGAAAACAATCTCTAAAAATGTCTAGTATTTAACGGTTGTTGCGCTTCTGAATCACTTCTATGTCTCTCTCGAAACAAAACAAAAAATCAAATTACAAACAAATTTTTAGAGCAAAACCTGTAATCTTATGGTTCTATGACTTTGAATCCATTCTCACAGATGTTGTCTTTTTTTTGATTTAAATCTCTAATTGATTGTCATTTTTTGTGAGCTTTCGAAGAGAGAGATTGCGAGAGAGAAAACACTTCGACACATGTGATGATGAGATCCGAGTCTTTTTTATCATTTATTGTATTTTTCAAAAAAAACTCTTTGATTTTAAACAAAATATTAGCCAAAAAGAAAATCAAGCTATGATTCAATCAATCAGTTATTTTTTGTTTAAATTATAATTTAATTATAAATAGGTTTTCTTTTTTTTTATTTTTATTATTTATATAATTATGTAAACAATTATTTCTTCTTTCTCTACAAATTGTAATTTAATTTATGTTTCTATTAATTTATCACATTTTATTCAAAATAATTAATTATCACAAACAAAACAAACAGAAACAAAAAGTTTATTATTATATCACAAAAATCGCAAATAAATTATTTAATTATTTTTCATTTAATTTATTATTTTTATTCATTTTTTAAATTAAATAATTCTATTGATATAATTATGAAATATTCTATAAGAAAAAAGTTTTGTTTGTTGTGTAAAGTTTTGAGAAAATTGATGAAACATTTTTTTCTGATTTAGAATTAAAATGAAAATTGTGATCAAAAATTGTATTGTTTTGTGTTATTATTATTATTTTAATAGCAATTGAGTAGAATTGAGAGCAAAAAAAGTTGCAAATCGATGACAGAATCTTAAAATGCATACATTGTTTGACGAGAATATTCAAAACATTGTTTTATCAAATAATTTTGAAAAATTATATTTTCTTTGGAGTCAAATATAAAACAATCTAATATTTTAGGAAAGATGACAATTGGTGATTTTGAGAAAGTAATTATTTTTCATGTAAATTAACCAGATTCTTTTAAAACAAAGAACTAATTCTAAAAAATTGTTGCCCTCTCCTTACCCTGAATACAACCAAAATTGACTAATAATTGGAAAATTCATTAGAAACTTCATAAATTGCTAAAAGAGCTAATTATCATTGAAGACACTTGCTAAATTTCGTGAAAATGAATTTAGATTTCCTTTTTAAAAAGGTAAAATGATGGAAAAATACGTTTCACAGTGTTTATGGTATTCACGTGCCAACAAAATATTAATATTCGGTAGAATTCTGCAAAAATTTACCAAATTATATTGATTCTAATCAATTTTAGCAGGGATGCGCAAAAGGTATCCCGGAATACCCCATAGAAATTCGGTATTCTTTCATTAATTTGTGACGTCATAGCCCGGAAGACACTCCTGACTTTTTGAACCTTGCACATCCACTGTATTTTATTGAATTTGTGCTAAAACAATCAAAATGGTATTAAGCGCCATGAAAAAGCGACACCTTGCTTAAAACACGACCCTAACAACAAATCAGAAAGGAAATTAAACAAATATTTTAGGATATATTCTTGCACAATTTATCCTGCTATTCTTTTTATCTTTTAACACGTGATTAGAATGCGAAACGAGAATCCCCAATCCCTTCATTTTCCCATTCCCTCGCGGGAGTGGGAAGGGAATGGATTCAAAAAATATCTGAAGAGAATGAATTGAGGAATAAGGCGAAGGAAAGGGAAGGGATCAAAATTTCAAGACAATTTCACACTACACGTGAAATACATTGTTTTGTTATATAATTGTTTTTAATCGTCGTCACAGTATGGTATGGGTTGAGTCCATACTCGCTTAGTTGTGTCACAATAAGCATATGTGGGACCGACTATACGAAAGCCGTCTTCGCATATCAGACCACAAGTTTCTCCCGGAGCTCCAGAGCACTCGCCATTACTGCTTAATCTGGAGTCCCAAAAACCACCGATAGGTATACTTAATTGGGGACATTTAGAAGGAGTAGTCAGGTTTGGATTACATTTTGGCTCCGCTGCCGACCACTGACCAGATCTCAAACACTTAATCGTTTGATTTCTATCTAATGTAAAGCCATTATTGCATCTGAAGGCAAGTCTGCACCCAATTGTATATCTATTGGCGCACAGATTAATGACTAAACCATTTTCTGTTTGTCTAATCGGTGGACACGATCTTTGGAGACATTTAGTGGGCGCTCCCGACCACAAACCATTCCTCTGACATATTCTCGTTGACGGGCCCTGACGTACAAACCCTTGCCTACATCTTATTGAACAGACGGCACCGCAGGCTTGTATTCCTCTGCATTGACCTAATGGTACATTTGATTATTGTATTTATAATTAAATTGAATCAAAACAATACCCGAAAAAACGGCATTTATTGGCAATAGAATTGGTCGACAATAGGATTGACAACAATTTAATGAACTCAACAACAAAATCAAGATCTTTAGCAATAGTTTAAACATTTCTGTCTTCAGACAAGTTTTAAATGAATATCTGTGCAAAATATAATAATTATTTGCATTTCATTTCATTTTTATTAACTAAACATAAAATTTAATGAGTTTTAGAACAAAACTTTAAAAATTTATTTATTTATTCAGAAAACACATTAAATGAGTTGAAATTCTATGATTTTATTACTCTTATCTTCATTTGTCTTCATATTTGAGAAGTTTATATCTTTTGCCCGAAATTTTGAAATTTTTTTTATTTTACACAAAATTATTAAAACAACCAAAACTGCGATATAAGTGCTTTCGATCGTATAAATAATACTTGTGTTCATCGGATGAGCTTTGGATGAAAACATTTTAAAAGATGAAAACAATTAATTGATTGCAAAGAAAAAGTTAAAAATTAAAATGAAATTTACATAAATATAGTTAAAACAAACAAATCATATAAAATACTTATAGAAAGCAATACTCAAATGAACAAATTTTCAGATTTGTTTAGTTAAACAAATATAATTATTTATAAAATTTCAACATTCATGTGAAATTAGAGTTACTTTGATTCTGATTTGCGTGAGAATTGCAGATAAAGTACTGAATTCTGTATTCAAACAAACAATGATATATATGAAGCAATTTTTTCTCGAATAAATCAAAAGAATCTGTAAAAAAAAGTTATTTTTTTAAAAAATAGAAGTATAGACCGGATATTAAGTACTTTTGTCTCTACAGTATTTCATTTAAATGTATTATTGAATTGTTATGTATTCCTATAAATAGAATTCGTTTTATTATGTAATATAAACTAAATATACTCTACATTTCAGAGAAAAACATTAATTACTTTTTGATTGAATTTCCAAAAATATAGTAATTATTTAATATTTACTAATTATAATAATAATTAATCTCTTAAACTATTATAATCTGAGACTATAGTAATTTATATTTTACTAGAATTTGTTACAATAAATGCAAGTTTTAGAAATTAAGTACTAAACACAGATGCGGAAGGGGGCAGAAGTCCAGTCAGGAATAGCTCCTAGAGTGAAAGAAAGTTAATCACTAAAAAAGCTTAAAGTGCTCTTTTGGCACCTCTAGCCCCCCCAGATTTCAGCGCCACTTTCTGCATACGAGTCAGAATATTCTGTGAAAAATTGACAAATTCTTTTAAATTCCCTGAAACTTTCATGATTTAGCAATACTCTCTTTTGGAAGCCCTAACCGATTCTAGGAAATGCCCCCTACACTCACGATACCCCCTTTCACATGAGTGTGACTAAATTCCAGACTAAATTTTGACGCAGAGATTAATTTTTGTCTTTTTATAAGTTTATTCTAAACAATAAATAGATTTTATTTTTATTTTTCGTTACATTAAAAGCATAATTAAAATAATTAGCATTAATAAAATGACTGTTCTGTACATGAATTTAATTATTTTACTCATTAGACAATTAATAACATGAATCGAAAAAAATGTTAGTTTTCTTTTTTCTTGTGTGCAATTCTTTGATCGATAAAAGTTGTATAAGAATTGGAGTCTTTTTCAGAATAAATAAATTGATTTTCTATAACGTTATTCTCATTCGCATCAGATGTCAGACATGAATCCAATACTGTCTTTGCATCAAATATTTCAATTGCAAGTCAAGTCACACATAGAAGTCTATGGAAGTGGAGTTTTCATTAACCTCTAACTTAATCCTCACAATTCAGACTCCAATGTATTGAATATACTAAGTGTACGAAATATTTTAAAACTAAGGCAGAAAACAACAATATAGATGAAATTTCTAAAGTGGATTTTGTACCCCTATTGAACATTAGCTATGGCTATAAATTTTACCCCTCTGACATATCTTGTATTTATTCTAGAGATCTTCAAAAACACCTTGAAAATACATTTTAGTGTGAAAATTGTTCAATTTTTTTTGGACATTTTTTTATTGCATAGCAATACCATTGAAGAAATATTTTTCAAAACATGCCGCGTGTAATGCCTAGGTTGTGCTTCAGATTTTCACCAATGCACGTTATTGTTATTCAATTATAAACAGGACAAGAGCATCATCATGGTTTGTGTATTAAGCAAAAAAAAAAAACAATGTGACTTTTGAATTTATCCCAAAAATAATAGAAAAGTTAATTTGCAAATTATTATCGAAATTCATTAATTTAGTTTCCCCTTAGCAGAAATCTTTATGAGGATTATTTGTTTTTCTTATTATTTACAAAATGGTCCTGATGTAATTAATTGGTCTCAAAACTAAATTATTTGTCAATTGTAAAAACTTGTTAACACGACTTGTTTAAAAGTTAATAGAATAAAGACGAGATATGTTAAGGGGGTAAAAATTATACCCAATTCTAATGGATAATAGGGCTACAAAATATACCTTGAAAATTTCTTGTACCTTGTTGTTTTATATCTCAGTTTTACTATTTTTCGTACAGACAGTATATTTTAATATAAAATTCTCGCAAATAATAATATTCTGTTTTCGCTCTAATGAACCCGAAATTAGACTTTTCCTCATAATATCTATAAATTTTTTGCGTATAATTTTTGAATTATAAAGAAGAGTACTAAAGATTAGACTCGTTTTCTTCAATATTAGTGGCGATAGAACTGATTATAACATTTGATGTCAAGTAAGGAATACTTAATTAGTAGAAAAACTCCTAAAACATTCCTCGTCTCAGATATTTTGTGAGACAAGTATTGAGCACTTTTCTCGTATAGAATATCCAGGAGAGAACTGTTAGGCAAGAGAGTATATAATTTATATTGTTTTTTAAGAGAAAACTTACAGTTTTGCTGATGAATAATAAAAGACATCCACGGAATACAGAGTACAATAGTTAGCGATAGGAACTTTACGTCTAGGGTTACACTCGAATAAATGCCTGTCATGTGAGCTATTATTTTATTATAAACTATTATTATTTTGATTAATTCCAATAAATTATCGAAACAATCAATTTCTAAAGTCCATTGAATTAAAATAATTATTGTTATAATAGTATAGAATAGACTCCAAAACACTGCAATCATCTGAACAGTTCTCGTCAAACAGTTTAGGTATGAATTTGTTATTAATTTGTTTTTCCTATAATTTTTTAAAATAAAATTTTTGTTATATTTTTCAAAATATTCATACATTTAATGGAATATATTTTACTATATATTTAATTTAAATTAGAAAAACATTATTCTAAATTCTGTTATTTTTCTAAGAATTTAGTCAGAATTTCACAGAATATTCAACAAACGACGCCTTCGACTGATAATTAAAGTTTATATTGAAATTAAGGCTTCGATTGAGTATAAGTTATTTACTCTAATACATGTACAATAGAAAGCTAATCACTATAAAATATGTGAAAGCCTCTAGTTTTCCGATTTTATGTTTATTATTAAATGTGAAATAGTTATAATTTTTAACAAGCATATGTATTTTTATATATCTTTTATAATAACTATAAAACAGAGATAGCCAATTGGTACAGAATAAATACACCTTGAATTTTTGCGCCTCAAACAAAATTCTTTTACTTTACTCCCCCTTTACATTTTGGAATTTTGTAAACCCCTGAATTTTAGAGAAAATACCCTCAATCCTCAATACCCCCTACCTATACCCTGACTCGGCCGACCTTGGCTACCATTTCTGCAAAAACTTAAATTTTTTAAATAACCCCCTTTTGATTAAAGAAAATCTAAATAATTTCTGAATCTTTGACGGGAATATACCTTTAAATATCATTCGGATAAATACATATTAAGAATCCCAGTATTGAAGAAAAAGGAAATACGGAAAAGTATTTCAAATGAGTAAATATTTTGTCTTGAAAAACAAGAAATTGACCCGTGTAAATTCATAAGAAATTTCCTGAGGCAAATTTCTCTAGAATGGATTTTGAGCTCCAATTTAGTGCAAATTCGTATTTATGTATACATTTCTATTGAAAATTCCAGGATTTTTGACTTTTAAATGGAAAACTTGGTTTTAAAAGAATTCCCTTTCCTTTCACTTATAAAGTATTAATTTATTCAAATATGAATATAAAATATTCTAATATCAGACAAACCTTAAACTTATAGTTCTTTCGATATTTAAATATACGAATAGAGTATTGACCAAAATTGTCGATAAGTCAAAGACATGAATAATGGCGTAAAAGTATATATTCCACCAAAAGCTTAAAATATGCTTAAAAGCATGGATTTGCACAATAGATATTCGGAATACTATAGAAATTTTTGTGCAAAACAAACAAAAAATATTAGATAAGAGAAAATCTTTTAAAAGTCTTCAACTTTTTCTTCTTATATATAAAAAGTATAAAAAAGGAAAAGAAATAATGAAAAGAGGATTCAAAATATAGATTTCTTACTGAAGTCATAAATATTGAATGTAATCCAGGATATATTGCATAAGAAAGAGGCTAAATATAATTTCCAACCAAATGAATCGCTTAATAAACCAATTATTACAAACAATTGCGATAAAACTTTTAGCTGTAATATAATTATGACTAATAAGTCAATAATTTCCAGTCTATGACATTTGGGATTTTTACAGCTTGTTAATAAACAATCCGATGTTATTTCTTCTTTGCATATAATCTGACAGATATTTAGTTTTAGATTTTCGGACATAAAATATAGTGAGAATTGAATTATTATAAATATGATTGCGATTAAAATTAATAGATTTAATAGAATTAATATAATTCTTGAAAAACATTTATAAAATCCCATAACAGCTCAACTCTTAAATAGCTGTTAAGATGGAGAGTAAACTATTCTATGAATTTGGATCTGGATATTCCTTATTCCTATATTTAAAAAACAAGTGTTTTTTATTATGATAAGTTATTAACAACTTGTTAATAATAACAGATTGAATATCCTTAATATATTCAAAGCATCCGATATATCACATTATGTTTACTGAATTTATTTCAGATAACTGTCAACAGAAGAAAATTCTTAATCTATTTAAATTTCAGAAATATTATTCTTGAAAATGAATTTTGAGATTTCCTTGTTACAGAAATGTGAATTTTGGTCGAATATAATTTAATTAATAATTTCATTAATAAATTTCCATAAAATTTATTTCTATTTTTTCTAATTTATTTTGAATTTAGAATAATTACATAATAAGTATTAATTTCATTCTCACATTTGTTTATCATTTCTTATTTATATATATTTCTAATTATGTTTTATAAACTTTATTAACAAACAAAATATTCAAAAACTTTTGATTATAAGAATTAGTAATAACAGCAAAGAATGCGATAATAGTTAGCCTCAGAATAAGAAAGAATAAAAATCTAATTAATGTTTAAATAATAAGAAAATTCTTTTCGTAAAATTTTTGCCATTACTTCAAATTCATTGTTAGCAATAAATTTAAGTGAAGTTAATTGTATTTGAGAAACATTTACTGCAAATGAAGCTAATTCTATGAGAAGAGAAAAGGAAAGGGATCAAAAACAATGAGTCCTATAATAACCATTGAAATGATTGCCAGAGAATATATAAATGAGAAAAATTGCATTCAATACAATGTAGAATAGTATATATTAGGCTTATATCTCCCCAATGACAGAGACAATAGTTTTGTATCCTGTCTTTCAATAAACTCTTTGCATAATATCAAACAAATCAATCGATTTTATCGATTTTTTCATTTGAATGATTCCCAAAAAAATTGGAACAAATATTTTGTATAACAAATATATAAATGAATGATCGAAAGTAAGAAATGAGTTTTGGATTTATAATAAAAAATTGACATAAGCTCAATTTTTATTCGATTCTTTACTAAAATTAATATATTTCATTCATTTCTTTAGAGAGAAATTGTTGAGAACTAGTGTTGTATTAAAAACACTTTTGGAATTGATTTATGAATGACTTTAGGAAGAGATAAAGAAATAGAAAACTTTTTCCTAATATTAAAAATATTTATTTCAATTTTTAGTCATATTTTTTTGAAAATTATTAATCATTTCATAATTGAAGTGTAAATTGAATTTCAGACATGAATTTATTTGACATTTATGTCTAAATCCTCGAAATGTTCAAAACTAATTTTGACAATTAATGACTGTTTAGAATAGTTAATGTCTGGACTAACGGATAATCAGATAAATGAGAGAACAAATAATAATTAATTTAAGCAAACACTGAGTCCTTCTATTACTGGCAATAATTCATAACTAGAATCACAAGAGAATAAGTCTATGGCTTTACTAAAGACAATACTCTCCTATAATAGGCATCTTTTATAGACACAAAAATATGATATTATCAACAAATGAAATGATCTCCAGAGACATTAAATTTGATATATTTATTGTCATAATTTTTTGACTCATTTTAATATTTAATATACAATTAATAAAAAGAAATGTTATGTTTTATGATTTATTTTTGATTTTGATTAGAATTGTTTTTATTTCAATAAATATTTGTTTATTTAATCGTTTTATTATTTTCCAATCTTTTCATATAAGCAGCGAAGCAGAAGTAATCACTTTAATGCTACTAATGCTTAATTATTAATGTTTATGTAAGAGATATTGTTATGAGAGCTGACTAAAAAACTGGCAATAAAGTGTTTTTTTGTGTGTAGAGACTGAGTTTATAGTTTTCTTTGGATACACAATAGGTTCCAATGAGAAATTATCCGTTGAGTAATGTTAATTATCGCTATATTTACTAAATCTTACAATGCACGTTTTGGGTGTGCCGATTAAAAGTTGCAATTTTGATTTTACTACTCGATAAAGTTTTTGATTATAGTTTACTATTCAAAATTTCAGGGTGCCCTTGGTATTTTTTAGGGGTAAAATTACGATAATTTTTATTATATGTTTTTAACAAATATTTTCTCAATTTACCCATATGATATATACATCGTTGGAAAGGTAATGACCGCCTTGAATGAATGAGTAATTATTAAATTTTTATGCATATGAAAATAGAGATAATTTTCAACAATATTAGAATTAAATATAACCTGGATTTTCTAACATAGTTTGAAATTACATTTCCAACGATGTATATATAATATGAGTAAATTGAGAAAATATTTGTTAAAAGCATATATTATCATAAAAATATCGTAAAAAACCCCTAAAATATACCAAGGGGTTGGTTGGGCCCCCTGCAATTTTACATTGTAAACTATAGTCGGACACTTTATCGATTAGTAAAATCAAAATTGCAACTTTTAATCGGTACCCTCAAAACCTGCATTGTTAGAACTTTCTTTATATCCGAGTTAACTTAACTTGGTCCTCCCTGGTATTTTATATATAGTTAATGAGAATTTGATTTATGAATTAAATCTCAAAACATTTGAAACTTGTTTTATATAATTTAATATCTTTTTCAATAATTTTGAAAAAAGATAAAACAAATGACGGATTAATGTTATTTAAAGTCATATATGATATGATAGAAAAACTTCATTAAAAGTTTCGTATAATAATAAATTGTTTGCTGAAATTATGTTTGGCCTCTAGTGATTATTATTAGCTTATGTGTCATACAATATGTTCTCATATTTAATCTCATTTTATATAAGAGATACATAAGAAAAACTATTTTGTATGACATTTCATATTAATATATGAAAACATTTATTATTATATTTTTTCTTTTGAATCATTATTTAAAAAATTTATTAGTCTTAAGGCATTTGAAAATTGATTTTTGCACAAAAAATTCTTGAATGCATTAGAAAATATGAATTTAGATTCATATGAAACAAGAGTTAGTTTAATATATTTTGAGATAATATTATAATTTATATTTATATATCACTAATTAATATTGTATTTCTTATAATCAACAGCTTTGAATATCGGCGTTATCCTCGACAATGCACACTGCTGTCGCTCATTCTTGCATATAACAAGTGATGAAATCACAGATCTTGTTTTTATTGAAAATGGACTGTTTAATAATTTCAACTCTATTAGAAAAACAGAAACTATTAGAAACTCTCATATCATATTTTTATTATTATAAAGGTATTATTTTTCTATTCTTTCAAACTTTAATAAATAGATTTAAGTAAATATTTTTGCTTAATCTCAATATTGATAAATAGTTGAAAGTTGAAAGAATAAAAGTAAAGAGTAATTTAATTTCGCATGAATTTTAAGCTTTCAACTTTCAACTATTTATCAATATTGAGATTAATTTATGAAAATAATTACTCAAATCTATTTATTAAAGTTTGAAAGAATAGAAAAAAATAATATCTGTGAAAAAGCATTTAATTGCAAACACAGAAACATTATCATGTTGGTGACTATGAAACAAATTGTGTTTAATTAAGATAATTTATTTGTTTGATCATTTATTTACTCATTTTATCAATTATTTCTGTAATTCAATTGTCAAACTTTTTTATGTTTGATTTTTGAAACGTAACCTTTTATTTCTCAGTTCCACTCATATGATCGATATATCAATACGAAGTGAGTGAGAGATTTCTAAACGTAAGATTTGAATGTGAACTCACGTTATAAACTATAGTAATTTAAAGCTTTTGAAAGCAGACAAAAACAGTAATCTGGAAATCTATCTCCACATATGTGGACATTTTATTCAATCCGATAAACTAATCTTGCAAGAAGAAAGCGTGCTATTGCATCTTGAACCTGCTGTATTGCATTATAATTTTTATATATTAGTTGGAATAATGTATCAATGAATTTGTGTATTTTATTAAATATATTTAATACCTTATCATAAAGTAAGAAGCGATATTTCCAAACCAAAATCCTTCTTGCAAGAGTAAATCGTGCAGTATTTAATCTTTAACTTGCAGTAATCTTGCATTATGTATCACATATAGTTCATGAGAAATGTCAATGAATTTGTAAACATATAAACAACTTTAAAATTGACATTTAGTAAAATATATAAATTCATTAATAAATATCATGAACTATATGTGCTTATAATAATGCAAGCTTACTGCAAGTTAAAGATTAAATACTGCACGATTTACTCTTGCAAGAAGGATTTTGG